>MU223274.1:510947-554620 GCA_018584345.1 Thuja plicata
GTAATATCTAAATTTGGCTCATAAAGGATTTCTTAAGTAAGATTTGCATAATGAGATAAGAAAGAGATCCTAAGGCCAATTTTAGTTTCTTACACTTAATTATTATGATAAAAAGGATGGAAAGGAGAATGTAAAGAATAGTGGGATAAGATACCTACCTCATAATATAGCAGATCTGAAAAAACTCATTTTCTGAAGCCTGTATTGAGTTTCTGGAAAATCCGAAGTATGATCCGGAACCAAAATGTAGAGATGAACAAAACCCATAAATATTTTTCCGTTTCGATGCTGTCTTATGAAAAAGGTCGACCTTGACCCACAAATGTCACCCCTGACCCAATAATGTCAACCCTGACCTGTATAGGTCCGACTAAGAAATTGTTCACGCTGTCCAGAAGAAAGCCGAAAAGGGTATCCAGATCTATGTCCAAATCCGCAGTCCTGAACCTGTATCTACAAAAAAAGAGGTTTTTTTGTTGTGGGGGATGGGTTTGCCTTAGTCAAACCCCGATTTAGGAATTAACCTTGAAATCAATAAAGTATAGAAAGCTAGCAAGAAGTAGAATTAAATCTAACAATGAAGCTATGATATCCAATAGATATGTAATTGTAATTTAAATGTAAGCAAGTATGTAAGTATGAAATCTTGGACTCAATAGAAACCATAAACCTCCATGATTGTATGCTTGGAATCCACCTTGAAGAGAATGAATGAGTGTTGAGGATGCACAAAGGATCTTGAAGGAAGATCACACCATCATGATGGCTAGAACTAGGGCTGGAAAGCTTGAATCCTTGATCTTCAATGGAGAGCATGAATTCTTGAGGGGAAGACTTGAACACCTTGAAATTTTGGAAACATGTAGAACAATGGATGCTTGAACCTTTTGCTTCTTGACAAAATCTTGGTTATAGCTTTTGGCACTTAGAAGACTTAGAGAAAATGAGAGAGAAAGACTTCCTTTTATATGAAATTAGGGCACAATCTTGTAAGGAGGCCGGCATAGGAGAATTAAATTCCCATTAAAGCCTTTACCCCTAGGAGAGGACCTAAGTTAAATATAATTTAGGAATCACCGCTTCGGAACCCGTAACAGCCGACCCAAAAGCGGGAAATAACTTTTTGCAAAGACCGACATCCAGAAACTGTGGGACCCTGAGATTTGAACCCTGGGTCAAGGTCGAGGTCGACCTTGACCTAGGTCAGGGTGGAGGTTGACCTTGACCTAGGTTAGGGTCAAGGTTGACATAGACTTAAAAGGTCGACCCTGACCCTGAGGTCAAAAACCTCAGATCTGCAGTCCAGGATGCCAAAAACTTGATGGAAAGAAGTGGAAAGAGAGGCAGAATAGGGGGAAAGAAAGGTCAAAGTCAGGAACCCATTAAAGGTGCTTGATATGACCCCAAACCACCTACTCAGAAGGCTAAACTAGTCTACCATGGAAGTGCTTCCATTTTCTGACTATACAAAACTATTGCAAAATTTGTTGTTGTTAAAGTGCCTTGAAATGATGTTCAAAACATGAAAACGAGTATTGTAAGAAAGACCAAACATTTTACATATTTCAAAAGCAAATAAACACTCAAAGAATACATCAAAAATAGACTCAGGATTTCTACAAACAGTGTAGAGATTGGGATCACCCCCAGGTTTCTTGAAAGGAAGTTTATGTAACATAAGTTTCCACAGAGAACAGGCAATCTTAGGTTCCACAAGTCTTGTCCAAATAGAAGCAAAGTATCTGTTCCAATCAAAAGGAGGAGCATCTAGGTGCCATTTGGAGTTAGCATGGGTAAGGATGTCAGGGTTGTGGGTCATCAAATGGTATAAGTATTTTCTCTTGACCACATGGAGAGGGGAACTATCCAGCCAAGTGAGATGGAATGAGCATGTGTCAGGGGAGAAATAGGCAAACACATTCCCCAGAGCATTGAGGGTAGAAAATAGTATAGCATAGGTTCTCCCTTGTGTTAGGGGTATATTGAAGTCTACAACCAATTCTTCCCAAGAGATGGTTTTACCATTGCGAAGAACATCTTGAAAGTGTCTGATGCCTTTATTTGTCCACTTCTTAGCATAGCAGCCTTGAAGTAATGCCAGTGGCTTGTTCTTGTGCTTTAGCTTCCACCATATTGAATTGTGACCACAGACTACCCCATGACCTTCTACTGGCTCTGTGCTACAGAGAAAATTCTTAACACGACTCCAACCCTTCTAGATGGATTTAAAAACATTTGAGCCTTGAACTATTACCTTGTTCTCCACTCCAAGAAGGTCTGAGAAACAAAACTTATTTCAGTGTTTGGATTTACAAGGATGAGCTTTATACAAGTTATTCCTAATCAAGATCTTCCATGGCTCCTCTCCCATAGAGGTATTAGCGATCCACTTAACAGGAAGGGCTATTTAGAGTTGAATTTCTGGCTTAGATTGTGTATGTTTTTTAGCAAGGGCTATGCCTTGGGTTCTGAGATCCTTTAGCCCTAGGCCTCCCCAGGCCTTCTCTCTGGTGCACCATTCCCAAGAGACAACATGTGTTTTCCTGTTCCCTTTACCATCTGACCATAGAAATTGTCTGACAATCTTCTGAATAATTCTGAACTGATTTTGGTTAAAGAGCCAAACCGAGGAATAGTAGATGGGGTATGATGAAAGAATCTTCTGACACACCTAAAATCTACCTGGGAAGGACAAGAGGTTATTGTCTCATTTATTCAGCTTTTGGAGGACCATTTCTTTCACCCAGTTCCACATGTCATTAATTTGGGGTCCACCGCAAATGGTATACCCAGATATCTAAAAATGTGGTTAGGGCCACCCCATTCTAGACCAAATCTTCTCCACCACCCTGGGGGCTGTTGGTCCCATCCCAACATAATAGATTTACAAATTGAAATCTTGTTGCTTGAAGCCAGGCATAATAAGTCCAATTTGGTCATTAGTCGGTCCATATTCTCTTCCTCCAAGCTCATGAGGATTGTTGTATCATCAGCAAATTGGATATTAGTTACATCTTGTTCATTGGGGAGGGATATACCTTTGACTCTGGGGGATAGGGAATCATCCCTAAGGAGGTAATGGAGGGAGTCTGCAGCTACGGAAAAGAGAGATGGGGCAATGGGGCATCCCTACCTGATGGACCCTGTGAGCTCAAAGATTTTTGATCTTACCACATTGACTTCAACAATTGCCTTAGCACCAAGGAGCAAGGTAGAAACCATTTTACAGAAAGTTGGTGTAAACCCAAGACTATCTAGCATAGCTAGGATAAACTTCCATTCTATCTGGTCATGCTTTTTCATAATCTATGAGCAACATAAAGATGTGTTTCCTAGTAGTTTTGGACCAGTCCATAGCTTCCCAATAGGTTATAAGATTCTCTAGGATATATCTTCCCTTGACAAAGCCAGGCTGAGTGTTGTTCACCACTTTAGGGAGAAGATTCACAGTCCTAAGGGAAAGAGATTTGGCAAGAATCTTGTACCCAACATTTAGTAGGGCGATAGGTCTCCAATTCTTGATAAGAAGACTATCTCCCTCTTTAGGAATTAATTTGATTAGACATGCATTAATCGTAGGTCCCAATGCACCAATTTTGATGGCCTCCCTGAAATTCATGAGAAGGCCGTGGCAAATCTAGTCTATATTGGCTTTATAAAACTCCACTGTTAGTCCATCTGGTCTAGGGGCCTTGCCATTGGCCATACTCAAAATGGAATCCTTAATTTCCTTGACTAAAAGCTCCCTCCCTATCATAGTTGCATCTTCCTCATTAATATTTTTAGGAATAATCCCCCTGATTTTCTGCCTGGCTGATAGCATGGAACTATTATCTTCATAGGTGAACATGTTGCAATAAATTTTTGAGAAAGTATTCACTATATCTTGGTATGATGTAATGTTAACTCCTTGCTCCCTAATACAAGAAATCCTGTCTCTTGCCTCCTTCTTCTTTAGGGTGTGGAAAAAATACTTTGAGCCTCTGTCCCCTAGATTAAGCCAATTTATTCTGGCCCTTACTCTAGCACCCTTGGTCTTTATCAATTGGAGGCTCCCGAGGGAGTCTCTGCACAACATGACTTTGTCTAGCAGGTTGGGGTCCCCGGGATAGTTTTGTATTTGTAGTTCTGCATCTTGGAGATCCTCAACCAGTTTGAATTCTCTCCTCCTTGCATCCTTAGCCTTTTTCTTACCCACAATTTTGAGCATGGTCTGCCAGGAATCTGAGGTTTGATTCCACCTATCAGTTTTTGATTCATGGTTTATAAAATCCTTATTAAACCAAGCAATGATCTTGATGGCTACCCACACATCTGGATCATTAAGGAAGGAGGAGTTAAGAGAAAATCTTGCCTTCCTAGCAGGTGAGTTTGGTATATCTGTAATGAGGTGAGTACTAGTGAGAATAGGGTGGTGATTAGACAAGGTTAACGAGTGGAATTTGACACAATTGTCCACTGATATGGGGGGACAACTGAAGAGTTGTTTATTCAAATAGACTCTATCTAGTCTGGAGTAGATCCTCTTCTCACCTCTTTTGAAGTTGGATCATGTGAACCAAATCCCTTTAGACTCACTTTTCCTCTCTATTATAGGATAAAAAAGATTCAACTTAGACAACATTCTATTCTAAAACACCATCTCATTGCCCTTCCATTCAAATATCAAGCCTCCTGACTTGTCTTGAGCCCTTTCAATCACATTGAAGTCCCATGCTATAATCCAAGGAATGTTATCCAGGTCAGAAATCCATTTCCACAGACCTATTCTGGCATTATGGTCATAAGGAGCATATATAGAACAGACACCAAAGATGGTATCTCCCTCCTTAAAAGTAACCCAGACTGTCCTGTTGCAGGGAGAGAATCCCCATTTTTAGATAGACCTCGTCCACTTTTGACCTATCAAAATTGCAGTCCCTCCTTTCCCCTTCTGGTATCTAGTGGAGTAGGCCGATGCATCTTTCCAAATGCATTTTAGTGTCATGTCTAGTGAAAATCCAATTGCCTTGACCTCTTTCAACATAAGAATATCTATCTCCTTGTTCATATTAAGAAACCTTTTGACAACATATTTCCTATTAGAGGACTCTAACCCCCTGACATTCCAAGATGAAAATTTTAAAACCATGGTAACAGTTACTTGTCAGTTTCCATAGGAGCTTTAAACACTAATACATTTTGTGTCAATTTTCGACCTTTAATTAGTCAATTTTTCAACCCAGATTCCTCGAATAATCCACCAATGGTTTTGTCGCTATTTTACTATTCAAAATTGTGACACATCATTGTTCATGTCGAATGATCTACGCCAGTCTTGATTGAAATTGATATCTGCAATTGACAAGGTTATTCGATAAACTTTCGACCAATGTTGGTCGAAATGTTTGGGCCATCCAACCAGGATGTCAAACCCATGACGCTGAATTTTGACACAGAATGGTCGATATGTAGACCATTGTTGGTGAGGGTTTCGACCAAATTTCATCAAAAGTTCAACCAATATGGAATGTTTAAAAAAACACCTAAAGATAAATATCCAGATTAATCACCAACGGCATCCTGGTCGGTGATTAGTCTAGATATTTATCTTTAGGTATTTGTGTTACTTTGCATACTTTTTTTTAGTGCTCCATCTGGCTGCCACTCCCCAACATCACCTGGTACGTCAAATCGACATTTTACACTTTGAACAAAACCTTAGATTCATATATTATGCTATTCAACACATCATCAAACAAAAATTACATCAACCATATCCAAGAAATCTTTTGCAAGTTGTATTAAAAATGTAATAACTAGAGAAAATTAAAGACCCCAAGAAAACACACTTAACTGTATAAAACCATCCATCAATCATAACTTCATTTGTAAGGTCATCACGCTTGTAATAACCAGAAAATGAGGTTTTGCCTCGTATGCAAACCTCTCCACATGGCACTTGTGAAAGTGCATCATATCCCATATCAGGAATAGACTCAAGGCAAGCCTCAACATGTGGTACAGGTGGACCTACAACTGTACTAATCATTGACATGACATTTGGAATTGAAACAAAGCTTCCCGCACAAGTTTCTGTCAAACCTGATAACAATAAAACAAATCACAATTGAGAAATAAATAAACAATGCTAAAAAGAGAATGAATAAATTTTACCTTTGATCTCAACATCTTCTAACGCTTTTCTCAATACACCAGTTATGATATTGCCCAACCTTAAAGTCTTTGATACCTGTTCATAATGCAGGAAGGATAAATTTCAGAGATAAAGAGAATTTTTAACTAATTGCATTGAGATTGTCAATCTTAATCACAAACATGCTTACATTATGTGTAAATGATAATGACATGAAATCACTCCAAGTCAGGAGCTCTTTATGTTGATAAATGCAATTTTTGTCAATGTTGTATTGTGACAAAATATATCATTCCAACAAAAACATGAATCCAAAACATAACCTTCTTGCAGGCCAACTTTTTGTCAAATGTCTCAAAGGCAATGCACAATTCGTTAACTTAATTGGAGCAGAATTTGGGTTAAATCAAGTCAAGGATTTTACAGAAACATGTTGAATCAATGCTGCCAAGATGCTGGAACGACCTATATGCATTCATAAATGGCAAATATTTTCCAAAGCCAGTTTTTATATGTTGAGGATTGCAAATTGAAAGATGCAGAAGCCATGAAAGGTCAGAATGGCTATTTAAATTGGAAGAATTAAATGTAACTTTAGGAACTTGAACATAAATAAAGTAAACTATCTTGTGCAAATAAAACTTTACAGACATGAAAGAATGAACAAAGTATCATCTTATTCACCAAACTGGGCCCACAAACTGTGCATTTATACAAGTAAAATTTGTAGGTATTAGTGTATTCTCTTTCTAGACAACTCATATTGAAACAAAATGTAAGGGGAAGCTCTCTGAGATCTAAGACAACCCTAGACACTAAGATATGGACAAAATATACATTTATAAACACTATACAACATTTTTCTAGAGAGTTTTGCATAAAATGATATAACTACGCATCCACATGTCTTTTTGCCTTACGTATGAGCACAAGACTTGTAAAAACTCATCTCACAAGTTAGATGTTCTAGATTCATAAATAAAAAGAAAGGGTTTCTAGATTTATGAATGGAGTAAACTAACTTTAAGTACAAACAAGGAAACATTTTCAGTAGCTAAAACAAAGACCAACAATCAAATACAAACACGATTTCAAAGGACTAACAACTAGATCAACAACATATGATTTCAAGAACTAAATAACTAGTTTGCAGCTAGATTACAACATGAATGAATAAATGTTATCAATTTCAATCTAATTAATAATTAATGAAATCACAAACATAATAATGCAGATACAAAGGTAACACAAAAAAACTAATATTTGAATTTCAGAAGCATAAGCATAACATCAACTATCAATCAGAGTTTTTTTGTTCAAAGTACTTATTCATAAAGTTATAAGATGCTTGATTTATGATATTATACAATAAGCATTTTTTATCCCAATAATATAGTTTTAAAGTTGAATGCTTAAAAGTTCCTAAATTTTCTTTCTAAAAAAGAAAGAAAATTTAAAGCAAAACTACTCCTACATGAATAATAAACAAAACTCTTACAAAAGCAGCCTAAAAATAGGCATTGACCCTCCATCCAGAAATAGGAACATCAACAATAGCAACAACCAAATATAATCATTCACATGAAATTGAAAACACTCTCAGAGATGTTCAATGCTATTGCCCAACTCAAAGGTCCAAAGACTATTGTCAAGAGTATGGACATAGTTGAATGTTGTTTGATTGAGTGGCTATCCCAAGAAGGGTTTAGTATAGGCCTAGATGACCTGGTTGTTATATGTGATAGATCTCGTAGAAGGAAGTTTATGGAGAAAATGGAGAATAATCTAAATAAAATTTATCAGCTTATGAAGCACATGAGCAGAGCTTATGTGAATGCTATAGTATCACAAGTGCAAAAATGTTTAATTGAAGTTCAAGAATAAATTACCAAGGTCATGTTGAGTACAAATTCTTATGTTATCATGGTGGAAAGTGGAAACACTCGATCTATAAGTAAAGTGGTTCAACAGGTTGGATTTGTAGGGCTTTAGTTGTTCCCAGGAAGGTAGGCTTTTCCTAGTGAATGGCGTGATAGGCTTTCTTCACATATTCCATTTACTGGTTCTCATTCCTTTGACTGCAATGGGAAATATGATTCACCAGAGGTTTATGGTTTGATCAAATCATCATTTGTTAATGGATTGAATCCTTGTGAGGCATTTATACATTCTTTTTCATGTAGAGAAGGACTTTTGGGTCAGAAAATAGCATATCACCATTGGATATCCTTAAGGTATCCAATTGAGGAATTTTAGAAAGATTCAAATCACCTATGGAGAGGAGAGGGGGAATTTAGACAAGAAGATGGTGAAAATAAAGAAAGCAAGACAAATGGAGAGGAGGAATTTAGATAGGCAGATTGAAGACAAAATTAACACTAGTACACCCAGACTAGTACATCAAATAAAAAATAAAAAATAGAGAAACTGACATACATTCATGCTCGCATTGTTCACAGAAGAGAACATTTGCCATTGTGCTGGTTGGATTTTTACCTAAATGTCCAACTTTTCCACAAACCCCACATGCAATCACCCTCCAGAATACTCTGCAAGGACTGCATTCATTAGTAGCAGTTCCAAATTATATTCAAATGAAACTATGAAATAAATAAAGATCTCCATTAAACAAATTAGTTTCATAGATCAACAAAAGGAAGCCATTCATATTTCAGTATTTCTTAAAGAGCAATTGAGTGTTAATTAAAGAAAGTATGTTCAACAATACCTTCAGTTCCAGACAATCTTGATGAAAGGTTGAAGGGCACTTATCACATGAACAGATCAAGTCTCCTTTGTCACCAAAAAGACCACATGTGTCACCATTTTTATCATCTTCATTAACTTGTATAATTGATTTGCCACATTTCTGAGACTCTTCTTGTGTATCCCATGCCTCCCTTAAGCATTGTTCAGTGACTTGCTTGACCAAAGGTAGATATTTTCAAAAGGTCGATGACGTGTGGCACCTGCATGATCTTCAAAATTTGATGCTAAAATACCTTGTTGCAACATTCACAAAGGATTCCATCCTTTCGAACCCAGCCCTCCAGCATTATTCTTGTGCCTTTCTTATTCCAATACTGCACACATTCATTCTCAGGAACAGTTCCAACATCAACCAACCAGGAAATAACAGTCTCTTTCACCACTATGGATCAACTCATGGGTAGCATCTCTTTCACCACTATGGATTTGGCAAGGCTTCTAACAGAATAATCTAAGCTCTAGAATTTGATGCAAGGACTAGTAGCTCAATGGTAGAGCATGTGGGATACGAATAGGTGTTTTAATTTTAAGTCCTAGCTAGTCTATGAAAATTACATGCTGGGCTAGACAGATTAGGAAATAAGAGGAAGCATAGCTTTAGAGGATGGTGGGAGGGCAGTCAACAAATTGGAATGCAAAGGGGCTTGAAGATAAATAATAGAGTACCCCAACGTTGTAGTGGGAGGTCGTAGGATTCATTTCAAAAATTCCCAGTTTACATGCCTCTACTGGAAGGATGTTAGAATCATCTATAACTGAACAAAGGGATAATCACTCTTAATACAAATTCAAAATTGCTCAAAATTGCCTATCCTTTGGTATGCCTCCTTGCTAGATATGACTAGACAATAGTCCATTTGGATCTATGGAAGGATCTATATTGAGCCAATAGCCTCATTTATGGAAAAGACTCCCAATTTGTACAGAATCCATCTTTAGAACACTAGGTTCCTCAGAGTAAGGAACATAAGTTACAAAAAAGAACTTACGGACGGTTATTCATGAATTGTTACTATTTGAGCTTGGTTGACATTTTGGACAATTCATAGGTCCTTCCAAGACTTCTTTATATCCTTAGATTCTTGGTGATGTATCCAACAATATCAGACGTGAGTACCCACAGGTTTAAGAGTGTGATTCTAGCATGTTACAATAGTTTTTTGTTAAAAATTATAGTTCATATTCTGAAAATAATCAAGAAATATTTAACAATGTCAAGAGTACAAAAGACAATGAGGAACCTTTTCCTAGGAAATTTTAGGAGAGCAGATAAACAAATTTTTTCCAATCAAGAAAAAAAACAATCAGTGCAAAGATTCCAATATCATATAAATTTTTTTTCAATCATATAAGAAATGGTTTTTGAATCCTCATTGTTGAGAAACTGTTAATCAATGCCTAACAGCCCTAACCTACTCCAAACATGCTATGATAATATTCGATTCACATAATATCTAATTGAAAATTTATAAAGCAGCATAGTTATGCTAAAGTGTACTTTGTTCCAAATGCCTACCAACTTTATTCATATATTCATCTAAGGATGTTCCCAAAAGATTTATAAAATTAAAGTATTTTTTTTGGATATCCAGTTCACATCAACACGTGGCTAGGTAGGCTAATATCAAATGTGTACCAAATGAAATAGCTGTGTAGCTATCCTTGATACTATTTAACTAACAATCTTGAAAGGTACCAAAAAGATTCAAGTGTTCTCACTGGGTGCTCATTACGTTTACTTGTCCAGATTTTGTCCTCAAATAGAAGGTTCATAATATGGACAGCTAAGAAATATAAAATATCTGAAATCATGATGATGGATTACAGATTGTGATCCAAAACGTTGATTTAAAAATTAATATATAGTCTAATCTAGAAATTTAATAAGAAATTAAATTTAGATTGTGAAAATATGATATCATTAACCCTAATTTTCATAAACAAAAAGATTTACTACTATATTCTTAAAATTATATTGAAAAAATAGGCAGGAAATGATTTTCATCTTCAATTTCATTGGTATTACAAATCTTAAATATTTGAAGTATATTAACACTGGATATACACAAAATGGCTTTGTTGAAAAATTGTTGGAGGTTTTTAAACATATGTTGTTGGGAGGTGTAAATCCAAACGCAACCACTTTTGCCAGTATTCTTCCAGCATGTGCCAAAATGGGAGCTTTAGAATAGGGTAGGGAAATTCACCAAAAAGTAATTGAAGATGGGTTTTTGTCAAATATAGTGGTGGTGACTACGCTGATGGACATGTATGTAAAATGTGGAAGCATACAAAAGGCACACAATTTGTTTGAGGAAACACCTGAAGGAAATGTGGTATCATGGAATACAATGATTGTGGGTTATGCACAAAATGGTCTTGTTGAAAATACGTTAGAGATTTTTAAGCAAATGCAATTATCAGATTCACAGCCAGATTCATTAACTTTAGCCAACATCCTCCCAATTTTTGGCAAGCTTGGTGCTTTGGGACAGGGTATGGAAATCCATCAAAGAATAATCAAAAGCAGATGTTTATCAGATGTCATACTTGTAGCTGCCCTAATAGACATGTATGCAAAATGTGGAAGCATAATGGAGGCACAAAAACTATTCGACAAAATGCACAATTCAAACTCAGTCTCATGGACTGTGATGATTGCAGGACATGCAATGCATGGATATTGCAAGGAGGCGATCAAAATTTTTGAATTAATAAAGCATTCTACAACCAATCCTGGCCATATAGACTTTGTTTGTGTTTTATATGCATGCAGCCATGCAGGTTTAGTGGATGAGGGATGTAAATACTTAAATGAAATGAGCAACTCTTATTGCATTACACCTTCAATGGATCATTATGTATGCATCATTGATCTTCTTGGCTGTGCTGTCTATCTTGAGGAAGCCTTAAAATTTATCAATAAAATGCCAATACATCCTGAAGTAGTTGTGTGGATGTGTTTAGTTGGTTCTTGTAGATCACATAAGAAGATAGGAATAGGAGAATTTGTGGCAACACTTATTTTTGAGTTAGATCCTAAAACTGCTGCACCTTATGTCCTTTTGTCAAACATTTGTGCAGAAACGGGCAGGTGGGTTGATGTTCAGAAGGTAAGAAACTTGATGAAAGATAAAGAAACCTGGATGTAGTTGGATTGAAGTCCACAAAATGGTACATGCTTTTTGTGTAGGAGACAGATCACATCCACAAACACATGAGATTTATGTAATGCTGGAGAAATTGTCTTTGGAGATGAAGAAAGTAGGTTATATTCTAGACAAGAAACCTATATTAAATGATTTCGAGAAGGAAGAGAAAGAATTATTCATCTGTCACCATAGTGAGAAGTTAGAAATTGCATTTGGGTTGTTAAAAATTCCTCCCGAAACAACTATTAGAGTTGTCAAGAACCTTCGAGTATGTGGTGACTGTTACAAGGCTACCAAGTTTATTTGTAAGATAGCTGCAAGAGAAATTGTTGTGAGAGATGAAAACAGGTTTTATCATTTTGAAAGTGGGCAATGTTCTTGTGGAGATTATTGGTGATGCAAACTGAAACCTTGCACTGTAAAAGTGTGCACAGTTTTTGACTTTGGTGGGAAGGAAGTAGTTTTATTTTTCAATTTATTAACAAGACTCATTTTTTAGTGTTTGGTTATTCATTCCATGTTGTTGAATTCATGGAGTCATATTGTATGCTATGTACCTTGTCTATATACTTATATCTGAGAAATTCCTATTTCATAATAGTCGATAGACTCATGACATTGGGTTGTTTATAAGAAGCTTGTACAGTTGATTCTTTAAACTAAATTTCTCTAGAGATTATAAACTTCTGCTTAGAAGCTATCAATGGGAGGATAGAGTGGTGTGTGTGAGGTGGCTGGAGAGTTGGGTATATTTTTATTTGGGCATCTATATAATGTGACAATTCTCTACATTCTGTGTGATTCAAAATCACGTGTATAGAAATATTTGTATGTCAACGTTCATTTTATGATTATAGTTCTAATATTTTAGAGAAATAGTTAGGGGTTAATAAGTAGACCAATGAAAATGGTGGGATTGTGGGCAAGTTCAAGGATGTAAGATCTAGGAACCACATCTATGTTTGTAATGAACTCCCTCATTGCAATTAAAACTAGAGAACAAAAATTAGTAAGTAGACCAATGTAGATGGTGGGATTATTAGCAAGTTCGTGGGTGTAAGGTCTAGAAACCCTGTCTATTTTTGTAATGACCACCCCTTAAAATGAGCACTTAAAAAATGTTAACTTTAATGGTCTTGGGTTTCTTGAGCTTGGGGGGAGGGATCTTGGGAACAATCACACTTAGCACTCCATCTTTACAGCTAGCAGAAATGGAAACCCTTGGTTTGTTCCTCATGATGAAAAACCCTCATTAATAATATGAAAAAATTTAAAGGATCAAGGTACCTACAGATGTGAGCTTGAGTATGTGTGTAGAAGCTACAATAACTTCTCAGAAAGCATCAAAATATTTATGTGCCCTCCTTCCCTCCCTCAGCTCTAGCACCTCTTTTCGATCAGAAATCAAATGACAATAATGCAGCTTACTTTTTCTTTTATTTTTTGTTTATGAGCCCGCATTGGTCCAATTTTTGATCAAATCGGGCTCATAAACATTAAAAGCCAAATTTGATAGACATTTCGACCAAATCCAAAAAAAATATTTAATCTAACAAGCCTTTGGTCAAAATTAAAGGTTGAAAATTGACCTCAAATATATTAGTGAAAGCTCCTAAAACATTGGAGGATCTCTTTCTTTTGGGATTTGTGGGTTTTAGGGTCTCCATTTATATTGGGGGGTCTACCTCTCTTCCTTTTGAAGATAACCCCTTCAATACCCTCTAGCAAGGGCTTCCTCATAGGCTTCCTATCCTTCTTATGCTTCTTACCATCTCCTGAGGTGAAGATGAAAGAGTCTATTGTATCTCTGTTGGAGTCCTCTTGGTCTCTTTTGACTTCTCCCTCCTCAAGGTCCAGATCCTCCTTCTTACCTACCTCCAACTTTGCCATACCCATAGTTAAGGTTTGTAACTCTTTGTTATCCTTCCTCCTTGGAACTTCTTTCCATTGGTCTGGTGGGGGAGGGAGGGGGGGGGGGGGGCTNTGGGGGAGGGAGGGGGGGGGGGGTGCTAGGATGACCACCACTGAGAAATCATTTATTCTATCACCCAGGTCTTGGGAAGGGGACAATCCGCCTTCACCATGATCACTGATATGTTCATTAGATGCTATTGTAGAAGGGGATCTATGTGGGAGAGAAGGAGCACTAGGGCTACCAACCTTCTCTATTGGTAAACCAAGGGTTGTAGGTAGGTCAGAAGAAGCCCCTCGACCGGGAGGGAGAATAGAGTAGATTTTCCATTTAAGTTTAGGTATGGATCTCACTTTGTCAGCCTTTGATTGTAATCTCTCTAGAGCAATTTGCTGTGTATTTTGCAACCTATGCTTTGGAAAGGGAGGGTTTAAATTGGCCCCCAACCCAAAGTCTAGGCCTTTGGCACTAGGGATTTCTCGAAGTGCTTCAGGGACCTCCAAATTAAGTTAAGTGGGGGGGGGGTGTTGTTTGTCAAAATACCCTTTTAGTTTATCCAAGGTGGTAGAGAGTTTGGCAGAGTCTTGCATCCAGGTCTGGGGGGTAATGCTCTATTGCGGGGTAGTGCTCTGTTGGGAAGTAATGTTTTCTTGTACACTTGGTGGGTCATTAACCACTTGGGAGTTGGACTAAGAGGCTGCTGGGAGCTCAGCAATGGTGTTTTGTAGCACTGAAGATGATGGGAGTATCTTTGAAGTATGGTTAACATAATAAGGGTTACGTATTTTTAAAATGGGTCAATCTTTCTTCTTATGCCCTTCCTTTTTGCAAAGGTAGCATATATTAATGCCACCTAGAAAGGTAACAGGGAAATTAATGGGAGAATCACCAAGGTCAAATTCTAGGCCTTTCGAGAAGTCAATGGCTGGTTTGAGGGAGATGAGAACGTGAACATCGGTGTGTGGGATCAAAGAATTAGACTGGTCTACCTTCAACACTCTGCCTACCAGTTCAAGAGCCTATGGAATAAGATTCAGCAAGAAGGGAGGAAGGTTCCCAATCACCACCCATCTAGGGTTGGATAGAGATAGAACCTCTCTATGTGAGGCCTTTAAGGACTAGGGGATGAATCTGAATTCTTAGGGCCCAACGTTCCAAAACTACCTATCAACAATTGAATTCTGAGACTTCGGGTCACAAAAGAACATAAAAATAACCCCTTTTGAATCAATCTACAATATGTGAAATGGAACCCTTACTTCTGACTCTAGGGTCTTTTAAACCATTCATTCAGTAAATTTTGAGAGGGAAGTTTAGCAACATTAACAACAAAAAATAAAATTGCAGTTTCTCTAAGCCTAGTCTTCTCAAGTTCTATTGCAGAATGCATTTGGGGATTAGGCTTGATAACGATCCTGTGGGTCGGTGGAATCTTACCTCCAACTCTTGTGTTTGTATTCGGTCCTTGGGCAACAACCAAGATGAATTGCGCTCCTTCTGGAAGCTTCCTTTTGTTCTGGATGATTTGATTGAAGGACTTTAGCTTGTTTTGTCCTCTTTGCTCTCCATTCCCTGCAACGTCTTAGCCGCTTCTCTGCTATGTCAAGCTTTCTCCTCTAACCGCATTTAAATAAAAAATAATGCTTTGAATGGTTTTCTTAAGGGAAATATCCCCTCCATCATTAATTCCAAGGGAATTAATGCCCTTTACGGTCTCGGGAGAGATGGAGACTATTAATGGCACACCCAAGTTAGTGTGCGGGAGACTCCGCAGTATGGGTAAGCGGGTTTAACCTAACCTAGTTGCAGAGAATTTTTCATACACCATCGAGATTGACATAATCAAAAGGTGGATAATCCAATATTACTAAGACCTTCGCACAATTTAGAAAAATTGTTAGAAACCAATAAAACATTTATAGTACACAAATATTTCTATCCAAAATAATGATTTTTGTCAACAACTTGACACTTTAGTTAATTAATTTATTTTATGTGTGTAATTGTTTCAAACATAACAATTATTTTAAAGATAACAATTTTATTAAATGAAAGATGAATTTTTAATTCATCCGAAAAAAATCACACTTTTATTTGTATTTTGAATGAAAATGAATATATGCTCATTTAAACTCTTAAATCCATTTTGGCTTGAATAGAATCATGCATGTGGTAAAATAATGTAAGCCATTGTCAAAACATACCGAAAAAATATTGTATATCTTGAAAAAATCAATAATGCAACGAGGATAGATATTGTATATCTTGAAAAAATCAATAATGCAATGAGGATACATAGGGTATAATTATTCATAAGGTATACTTATCCATAGGTATATAGAATAGAATGTTCTGGTAAATTTTATTTGTTATCTTATCCTATGTAAACATGTAAAAGTCAAGAGTTAATGTTACTTTCCTAATTGTTAGGATGTTAGCATAAATTAAATAGTATATTGTTATTATATTTGTCATGTGGTTATTATTTTCCATCTTACATTCTAATTTGGGAAGATGTAAAAAATAATACAAATTTGACATATTTTATTGTCTATAAAATTGTATTTTCTCCTTGCATAGGGACATATTGGAAAATACAAGTTTGTAGCTGTATTTGGAGAAAATAATATATTTTGTTTTTACAAAGCTTCTGGTATTTTGTCTGCAAATTTAATCTCTAACAGTACTGGTCTACATGCCTCTTCCCATATCAATTGGTATCAAAGCATTCTCTGATCCATGGGTTCCGATTTATCATTCAAATACATTTTATAAAAAAAAAATATTTGATGTGAAACTCTCAACAATACGAGATGGATTTTGAAGCTTTTGCACTGATTTGTTGGTAAAGGAGAAAATTTGGGTGAGTTTTCAAATTGGTAATTACAAAGATGAGATTATGCATGATACCAAGCCAATAGGTGCATGTCATTAACCTTTTGGAAGACCATGGAAAATCAATAGGAAAGCTATTCATAACAAAAAAATTAACACATACATGACAAATAAAGATAAAAGAAAAAATATTTTGAATCCATTGAGAAATAGGGAAGAAGAAAATCCAGATAAGCCAAAGGTGTGTTTGGTTTTTGGAAAGACATTTATGAAAGAGTTAGAGGAGGAGAAAGCATGCTTTGAGATTTTTATGAGGCTTGCAATAGTTGATACAATGAAGAAGGATGAAGGAGATGAAAGTCCAACCATAGCTAAGATTCCTTTGGAGAACATGAATATATTGGTGAATGTAGTTGAGAGTGAAGAAGATATTTGAATAGTGACAATAAAGGAGGTGATGATTTGCATACAAATTTGGGATAAAAAAAAGTGTGAAGAAGAAAAAGAAGAGAATGATAAGGGGAAATAGGTAAATGTTAATTTCCTTAAATAAATAAAGAAGATGATGTTGGTTTATATTTCATTGATTGGTAAGAGGAAAATAAGTTTGGAGAGTAAAAAATTTTGTGGTGGTGAATAAAGATGAGAACTTGAGGACCTTTAATTTCCATGGAACTGATTATCTTAATTTGTATATAGATAAATTAGAATGAGATGCAATATTTTGGTGAATGGGTTTGCTAATCATGGGAATATGCCCATGAGAGGAAGAATAAGTGAACAAATGATTTATTAGAAGGTGAAGAGAGTTGTTATTATCAAATTATGGAAGATCAAAAAAGAAGTGCTTTCAGAGGTGGAGTTCTCTACAGGTTGTCAACTTGAAAGGGTGATTCAATCACTCAATTCTAATTTATGAACTATGCTCACAAATTTCTTACTTGATGAGTCTGATGTAGGAAAGTTAAAGAAAGGATTAAAATAATATTTTAAAATTTTGATTTACAATTTATTAGTAAAATTTAGATCATTTCTTTGTCAGTCACACATTTGAACTGAGAATATACATAACATTCTCAAACTACATGGTAATAAAAACAAATTACAATGAAATCATTGTAATAATCTAGAATTTTAAATGCCTCTAGAAAAATGAGAAATAAAAACAATGATAGTGTTAGGGGCATTTTTCATTCAAGGAAGAATAGTTAGCAGCCAAAACAAAGTGAAAATGAAGTAAATGTGTTGGAGATGACAAGCTTATTGTAAAAATTCAAATCAGCTCAAATACAAAGCTCTGATACCAAGAAAAGAAACTAAAATCTCCAAAATATGGTAGAGGCTAAGCTTGCAAACTCTGATTTCCCAATCACTAGGAATGCACAATGTAAAACCAAAAGCAAATTGATACAAAACAAACAGAGCTGAAAATATGCAAGATAGATTCTTTCTTTCAATTAAAATCTGAAAATAACTTTTACAAATAAAACTACAAGATCTGAAATTTAAACTATGATTGAAATCTACTGATTACAAACTACTAGCAAAATTTTGGAGCTGCACCCAAACACACAAAGCTTCTCTAAGCTCTTACAATCTGCCCACTTGGAGCTACATAGATCCAGAGCAATCACTACTCAACAAATCAACACACTATTGCTGCTACAAAAACTTTTTCACAAAAAAAAAAAATTTCTACTTGTTGCACATACAAATGGAATCACTCCACAAAATAAATTGAATGGAAAGACATGCATTTATTTTGTCTTGTGTTGTCCATTCAAATTTCTGACACAAAAAATTCAAATTCAAAATCACCTGCCAACATTTAAATTATCTCAAGTACACTTGTACTCCTTCAGTGGATTCGAAATTGGCATGAGCACCCGAAGCATTTAATTCATAGCCCAAATGGTCTTATCAACTTCAAATTTTGAATTGGCGGGAAGTGGTAAAATACGGTCACGTCACACCTCATTCAAAATTTGAGTAGGAATTGATCACAATATCATGACACCGCCTCCTCTTTTTGAAATTTCTTGATGCTATCTATCTGTAGTCTTTACGAACAAATGATAGTCATTTCTCTTCTCCTTGACATTGCTTGATATTCTCTTTCATTTGTCATTTCAACCAGATGATAGTCCTTTTTGGGGATCAGAGTCTTTCCTCCATCACTCTTCTCTAAAAGTGAACACATAAGCAAGATATTCTTTGAGTTAAATATAGATAAAGCCAGATAAGGAAAATTGCTATAATACATCCTTCTCGAGTCATATAGCCAAAGAATTTTTTAATTCTCGGGGGCCAGAATTAGTAAGAATTTAACTTATCTCTATCTTGGGCCCGTAAATGATGAAATATTGAATGGGAATTGTTAATAAGGGAAAGGATGTGATGTCTTGATTGCAAGTTGCAAGGTTAGCAACCCTTATGTTGGGATATATGCATAGCCAGAAGTGGTGATTGTACAACACATTCTATAGTCTGGATTGTTAATATCTAGTATTTGCAAAATAGATTGCCTTACCAGGGGTTATTTTCTTCACCAATCAGGAAGCTATGGACTTTGCAATCAAGTTGAGATCAAACTTGGAACAATATGCCTTTGACATCCCCATAGACACTCCGAGGTTACAAGAGGTTTGAAAATTCCACCATAGACTAGTATTTCATGTAGTTAGGAAGGTCCTAGGATTCAAATTTCTCAACACCAATCATCATTTCAGAGTGAATACAGACATTTGGGGAGGCTTTCTTGCAAGTATACTAGTTGTAGGGGTATGCAAAGTCATGGTAGAGGAGCTATGTCATCGCCTCTTCAATGAAGATTATTTGGTTGGTTTGCATGGGGCGATCATAAACATCGATGCAGAGTTAACCACCATGTTTCGTTGGGATTTAGAAACAATAATGACTGTAGGAGAACATTTTTCAGGCTTTGGCTCGGACACAAGAAGAAATATCTATGGTGGGCCTCCTAGGTGTCTCTTCATCCTATGGGGATGGGAGTGGAAGGATCACCAAATAAGAAGATTCATGATGAAAAGAGGCATTGCCTTCCTTTCAAAAATTTTGGGCTTGGAGGATGGTTTGGACACACCCTTTGGGGATGAACATGATGAAAATGTGGAGTGGGTGTATCAATACAAATATGATGAAAAGTTGGTCGATCTGGGAAGCAATGACTCCTCCAAAAATGAGGAGGAGGATGAAGGGGAATAGGAAAAGGATGAGGAAGATGGGGAGGAGGAGGATGAAGATGAGGATGCAAAGGAGGATGCAAAGGATGAAGACCGAGATGAGGATGAGGAAGGGGAGGACCAGGATTCAAATCACCGATACAATTCAGATGAACATGATGAATCAGAGGGTGCAACCTCAGATGAAAAAAATATTGAGGAGGGATTCTCTTCATCCTCGTGAGAGGGCCCAAAGCTAAGTTCTTCTGAGCTTTTTGTCATTTTAGTACTCAGATTTTACTGTTATTAAGTTTTCTTAAGAATACTGTGGCGGTTAATTGCTAAAAATTGATAAGTTTTAGTTGGTGGGAGCATCTGTTTGCACTCCATTTTGGTTTGGGCATATAGCCTCTGGTTGTCTTTGGATTATAATTTAAACTTGTATGTAAATATTTAAGATTAATATATCTATTTTGACTTCGGCCTCTTATGCATCAAAACAAATTAAATTTTAAATTTGCCGTCACAATGCATTTACTCACTACTTCTCGCTTCTAGAAGCTCCTTACAGGTAGGTGTGCACATCAGAGGCTCACGGAAAAACACTTTGAATACAAATTTCCATCACTCCATCTTTGTCTTGAGATGAAAAACAAGAGATCAATATTGATCCTAATCAACTACACCTAGGTTTCTCCTTAGACACTCAAAACTTTCCTTGCCTAATGGCTTGGTGAAAATGTCTGCTAGTTTCTACTCAGACCTACAATTTTTATTTATTTATTTCACCATTCTCAACCAAAATTCTAATAAAATGATACTTGATTTTAATCTACTTATTGTTGGCATTTATTAAAATATCTATATTTTTAGTTAACACTAATTAAATACTGTTGCTTATTTTTGTGGTTATGCAGTTATACAACTGCTTATGTTTGTATTGCCTATTTAAGACACTTTGTCCCGTGCATTGAATATAAAGTCATATTTCTCATTTTGTTTTCTTCCTCTTTGATTTTTGTATCAGAGCGTCTACAATTATAAGTTTGTGAGATGGAGAGTGTATGTTGGAAGGAGTCTGACATTCATGTATAATCTGAGGAAACACTTCAATAGTTTATTTTTGTACTCGTATCGATGGTCTCTTTCCTAAATGCCTGTGAGTATAACATTTTTTTTGCTGGAAGAGGAGGAGTGAGTGTGGTGGCAGTGACATGCAGAGAATTGTAGATGTCGTCTTGAAAGGAAATCCATATATATAAGTATGAGGATTGCTTAGCAGAAATAAATGTGAACAAACAACCCTTTCTTTAGCATCTGTGTGTTCATGTTGATGTTGCATTGGTCGCTATAGAATGCAAATTTAGAAGCAATATTTGCATTGAAATTGAAATCTTAGGGTTGTTTTGTAAAATGTTGAATGCTTAAGTAAATTGGGAAGTAGCCATAAACAAAAGCAGTTTCTAAAACTACCTTTCTCTGTGCATAAAGCACATAATTTCTATTAGGACAATATTTATGTTCTTTGATATTTCTTGAGAAAAGGGTGACCATGTCCATGCTTCACAAGCCAAGGTTATAAAAAGATGTTAGAGAATTAACTCACAATTTTGTCAAATAATTATAGTAGTTATACCATAATTTAACTATTTTTTTATATAGAACATAATGTGTGTAGTCAATATTGAGGGTGAGTTTTGAATGTGAGTTTTTTTTGAAGTATAAAGGAAATCATAAATAAAAGATATTTTATAGAGCCATATTTTATGGTAAAGAAATTTCCACAATGAATATTTATGGAGTATTTTCTTGGTTGTAAGGGCTCAAATTCATGAGTCAAAAGCAAGTTGGAAAATTAGTGGATATTGGAAAAAGTATTAAATTTTGTTATCGATTCATAGGTGATAAGGTGGGGTTTGGTATTTTGAATATTACATGCATTGATGCAATAAGAAAGGTGTGTTTTGGAGGTATATTATTGCTTATGGTATGGGTCCATCGCTAACTGATGTCATCATGGTCATTTGTGCTAAGGATTTAAGGATTTTAATGCTTTAAAAGGCTCAAATGTTTCTGCTATTAGATATCATATTGTGGCATTAGATAGATAAAGACTAATATGATATACAAGATGCTAGAACCCACGAAGGCAGGAGATTTTCTATCACCCTGAGCTAGCTTGTCACTTAGGGATGATTCATTACATGAGAAGCAACCTATTTGTGTCCCTAAAAAGTGGAGGCTTGGAAATTTTGTCCTTGAAGAAAAGAGGTCAGGTTTTGGCATATTTTTGTCCATGAAGAAAAGAGGAGGATTGGCATCATGATTGTCCCTTCAAGGAGAGAGGGGGGACAAGGTTTCGTTAATGATTTTTGAGCACTTGAGGAGGCTTTAGACACACTCAGGGGAGATGTGGACTTTCAGATGAAAGGTGTTTCATGTGTAGGCATGTCGGTGGTGATTTGTGAAGTAGAGGAGAGATTGTTTCCACGAAACTTGAGGAGGCGTTAGACACACTCATAAGAGATGTGGACTTTTGGAGGAAAGGCATCTCATATGAAACACTAGATGAGGCATTAGATACACTCGAAGGAGATGTGGAATTTTAAAGGAAATGTGAGGTGGGAACACTCATGTTGTGTAGATGGTTTCAAGTTCTATGGCCAGGAGATCCACTGATACAGTTAGTTTGGTATTTATTGAGTGGTGCAAATGGTTTCAAGTTCTACACTCAAGAGATCTATAGATGCATGTAGTTCATTGTTTCTTGAGCGGGTGGGGAGGCTTGGTGAAGATGCTTCGTTAAAGCATCCAGAAGGGTTGGGTTCAAAACCCTTGTAATGTTTCACTCTTTTTTGAATTATTACAATATCTATAATTTTAGTTAATACTAATAAACTACCATTTCTTATTTCTTTTTATTATTTCCTATTTAAGGATCTTAATCTGATGCATTGAATATAAAGTTATATTTCTCCCTTTGTTTAAATCTTCCACTCTCACTTGCTTCTTGCATGAAACATAGGATTTTTGTCAAAGATATTAATGAAACATTGTTACAATAAATTGTTCTATTTTCTTGTTCTTCCTTCAAATCTGCCAAGATTCTTCTTAGCCAAATAGATTGACATGCTACTACATTTTTTGTTATATACTAACCTCAGTTGTAGATAGAGAAATAATGGATTGTCTCTTGGAAGCCCATGATATTTCTCTCGAACCCATATGGAACACATATCCAGATGTCCTCTTCCTATAAGCCACACTTCCTTTCCAATCACTATCTATGAAACCAATCAACCCAAAATGTTTTTCTGTAGTATACAAAATACCATATCCTTTAGTACCATTCACATACCTCAAGATTCTCTTACCCGCTTGCTAATGTGTCTCTTTTGGAGTCTCCATGAGTATGGAAATTAAACTTGCTCCATGCATCATATCAAGGCCAATTGTTGTCAAATACACCAAACTCCCAACCAAAATTATATACATGGTTGAATTCACATTACAAATAAAATATTCCTTTCTCAACTTAATACTTATGGTTGTTGGTGTTGGTGTAGGCTTGTTTTTCTACATTCTAAATCTCTTCAAGATCTTATTTGCATATTTTTCTTGAGAGATAAAAATACCATCATGCATTTGTTTTACTTCTATGTCTAGAAAATACCTTAAGAGACCTGGGTCTATCCTTTCAAACTCTCTTTTCATGGCCTCTTTGAATTTATAAATGAGGAAATCATCATCCTGAGTAAAGATTGAATCATCTACATATAAGACAACAACTAAAATTTTACCATCAAGTGCCTTGATGTAAAGAGTGGGTGTACCATTTCTTTTTCTAAAGTCATTGTTCATCAAATATGAGTCAATCTAGTTGTACCATTCTTGGGGAACCTTCTTTAACCCATACATAGCCTTCCTCACCTTATACACTTTGTCTTCTTAACCTAGAACTTCATAACCAGGTGGTTAGTTCGCATACACTCCCTCTTTCAACACTGTAATCAAGAAGGTGGACTTCACATCAATTTGAAATACCTTCCATTTGTGTTGAGCTACAATTTCTATGATTTCCCATATGGTTTCAATCTTTGAAACAAGCACATACATCTCATCATAATATTTACCAAATTTCTATTTGTACCCTTTAACAACCAATCGTGCCTTTTGCCTATCTATTTTTCCTTCAGCATTGCACTTGGTCTTGTAGACCCATTTCACCCCAATGACTTGCTTCTTGGGAGGAAAATCAATTAGATCCCATGATTTATTTCCATCTATTGCATCTATTTATGCATCCATGGCCTTACACTATTTTTCATCTTTCACAACATCCTCAAAATAAATTGGATCACTATGAGAAAATAATGCAAAATTAATGGTTTCATCAAAATCTTCACCATACCTTTCATTTTGATGTATCTTGCTTAGACTCTTGGTATATCTTGTCATTAGGGAGGTGAGAGTGGGTTATGAACTCTCTCTACTATTGGTGTTCTACTATGTAAGCCCAATTAGGAGCTATCTAGAGCTTTCAGAAGCTCTCAATGTACCAATCCAAAGTTGTGAGGATCTCTCTGAGCCAATTCTCTAGTTGTCTATGGCTACTTTCCTTTATGAATATTTTTGTCAGGATCCGTTAGGAGATATCAAGATCTCTCTATATTTATTGACGCATCATCTTATTGATCATCATACTCATCTTCTTCATCATTAATGGGTACTCTACTTGAATTTATTGAAGATGTGTCTACTGATCCATCCCAGTAATCATTCTCAATGAACTCCACATCTCTACTTGTGATGATCTTGTTGGTGACTAGTTTATATAATCTACATTCCTTGGATTTGGAGCTATAGCCCATGAATATGCACTTCACACCCATGTCATCCAAGATTTTCCTCTTCTCCTTTGGCACATGTGCATATGTTATACACCCAAAAACTCTCAAGTATTCAATTGTACATGTATGTTTTTCCTATTTCAAGAGGAATCTTTTCATATATTTTATTTATTGAACTTATACTTATCAAATAAACAAATTTTGTTATAGCTTCTTCCCAATATTTATTTGGGAGTCCCTTTTCCTTAATCATGCTCCTTTTCAAATCAATGATGGCCTCATTCTTCCTCTTAGCCACTCCATTTTTCTACAAAGTATAATTGGTTGTTAGCTCCTTCTTTATACCATATTTCCAGTAAAAATTTACAAACTGATTGGAAGTATACTCTCCCCCTCTATCGTACCTTAGGAGCTTGATATAGTGTCTAGTTTATTTTTCAAATTAGGCATTAAACAACAAAAAATATCAAATGCTTTAGATTTATGCTTCAAAAAATAAGCCCATGTCCTACGAATGAAATCATCATTGAAGGACATAAAATAAGTACTCCCCCAAATAGATGTGGTTTACATAGGTCAAACTATTAAATTATTTCACACCATCTCCAATGGTTCTCTTTCCCTTCTTGAGCTGTCTGGTTTAAAGGGAAACCTATGTTGCTTACCCAAAATACAAGCCTCACACTTGCTACTAGACTCTATAATATTTGGCAAACCATCTACCATTCTTTTCTTGGAAAATAAAGTTAAATCATCATAGCTAATATGTCCATACCTTAGATTCCATAGCTTGGAGGGGTCTTCAATCACGCTTTTGAAGGCTGGTTGCTACTATAATGTTGTACATGCTTTCTTGGGAGGTGTAGCTTCAGATTGGGAAGAGAAGCATGTCTCTATCCTCAAAGGAAACATTTGGTTCTTTTTCATTTGAATTGTTGCAACTACTTTCTCTCTCCCATCTTTTCATAAATGATGCATTTCCCCTTATCCATCAACACTTTGTATCCATTTTGGATTAGTTATCCAACACTCATCAAATTGTGCTTAATACCAAGGGAAAAATAAATATTTTGCATCTCCTTCTTCTTACCTCGATAGGTGCAAATCATAATAGATCTTTTCACACAACTAGAACAGTTCCACTGTTCTACATTTTAATTTCAAACTTTGTACATTTTTTATGAATGAAATAAAAAAGACTTTCATTACCGCTCATGTGGTTACTATAGCCACTGTCCAAATACCATACTTCAAGGTTTCCTTCTTCACCAATGTTGAAAATGATCAAGGTCGTGGACTAATTTCCTTTAGCCACAATTACTTTTTTATTTGACTAATCATTTTGTTTTTCCCATTTATCACTTGCATAATGCCCAAATTTATGCCTATAATAACGTTCAATATTTCTCTCATTATACCTCTAATTTGATCTATTAATTTTTCCCTTTTCTAGAATTTTTCTGAGAGATGCTTGATCCCTCATGATTTCATGCTCAACATAAGCTATCTCCTCTAGTACTTCCTTGTCTAGACTTGTCACAACCTCTGCCTCCTGAGCTCTATCTAGATTTGTTTCTTTCTCTTCCCCACCTCTCGCATTGGCTTGAGCTTTACAAGATTTCTCTTGGGAAGAATTTGCAGATTTATTTAGGTGATGCTCATAGGTTTGGAGAGACCCCATTAACTCATCAAAAATCAATGTTGAGAAATCCTTTTCCTCTTCAATGGAAATCACAATTGTTTCAAACATTGAGGTCAAGATTTGAATTATTTTCTCCACTATCCTTTGCTCCTCTATGGTTTCTCCATTTGTCCTCAACTAGTTTATCAAGCCAGAGAATCTTGTGTATAAATCTTTAATGAACTTGTTTTCATTCATTTGAAGAGTCTCAAAATATTTTCAAATCTTCTGCAGCTTCACCAATCTAACTTTATTTGTCCCCTTATAGCTTGTCTAGAGGATTTCCCAAGCTTCTTTGGCATAGTTAGTTGTTTCTATTTTGGAAAATATCACCTCTATCAAGACTGCTTATATCATACTCAATGCATTAGAATATTTTCTCTTTTTTCTCCTTTAATTGGGTCTTCTAATTATATTGAGGGCATCAAACTAAGTTGGGTCAATTATATCCGCAAACCCACTAACCACAAGCTTCCACAAATTATTTGCAACCATTATGGTCTTCATCTTCTTTGCCTAAACAGAAATCTGATACTATGTAAAAATTCAAATAATCTCAAATGCAGAGCTTTGATTCCAAGACAAGAAACTAAAATCCCTAAAATAAGGCAAAGATAGAGCTTGCAAACTTTAATTTCTAATCCCTGGGAATGCACAATGGAAATCCAAATGCGAATGGAGACAAAAAAATGGAGCTAGAAATATGTAACATTGATTCTTGCTTTGAATTAAAATTTGAAAATAAATTTTCCAAAATTTAAAATATGCTTGAAATCTACTGATTACAAACTACTAGTAGCATTTTAGAGTTGCACTCAAACACTTGGAGCTTCTTTGAGCTCTTACAATCTATTCACTTAGATCTATAAACATCTAGAGTAATCACTACTCAACAAATCAACACACAACTACTACTACGAAACTCTTTCACAAAAAAAAACTTTCTACTTGCTACCACACATACAAATGGAATCACTCCACAAAAAATAACTTAACGGAAAGACATTTATTGATTTTGTCTTATGTTGTCCATTCAAATTTCCCACACAAAAATTCAAATTCAAAATCACCTACCAGCATTTAAATTCATTGTCACAATGCATTTACTTATTGTTGCTCAGTTTTGGTAGCTCTTGATAGGTAGGTGTACATGTTAGGAGGCTAAAGGATAAAAAGAATTGAATTCAAATTTCCAATACTTATTTTCAAGTTGGAATGGAAAATTTTGAAGGGATGATTAAAATTGGAGAGGTGAAATTTGTAGGAAGAAGTAGTGAAAATGTTGCATGAAAATGCATAGGATGTTGAATTTGCACAAGATGTTTCAGCTTTTTTTTTTTATATATAAAATGCAATGAAATGGAGAATGACAACGCTAAAAGTAGAGAATATTATAATTTTATAAGCACAAATATAACCAGGGATAACTTTAAGAAACCCCGCGGGTAAAAGTGTAAAGTCTTGGCAAATCTTTCATTATTTTGGGGGGAAAATATTATTTTGTTGGCGATTTTAAAGGAAAAAAATTAATTTCTATGGGCAAATTTTTTGAATCGTATCAAAATTCTATAAATTCCTAGTGAATATATCATTATTATGGGGGTAAAATAATAATGTATTTGGCGAATGGTTTACTTTTGAACGATAATATATGTGTATTGACAAATATTTTTATTGTAAAGGAAAAAATATTTAATACTATTGGTGAAGTGTTTTCAATAGTACGAAAATTGTAGAAATTGTTTGGGTAATCTTTCATTATATATATATATATATATATATATATATATATATATATATATATATATATATATATATATCCAGTATCCACATTCTATTAATAGCCACTTGTCGTGAATCATGATTCATCACGATGGGCTAGTGCCAAATGTCAATTAATGTAATATTTAAGGCAACATCATATCAAATCTTGAGAGAATAAAGCCTTGATTTGTTTCTAACTTTCATGTACAGTGGTATTGATAATCATGGCCACATGCACACATACCTAAAAACCATCATTTCACCATTATAAATTTATTATTTACAACCATTAGATGATCCAAGATCAATGGCTTAAATTCTATTTTGGGCCAAAATTATGAATGAAACAGAGTTATGAAGAAAGCCTATGAAATGAAAACACCTGTCAAAATTGTATACTTAACTTCACATTGTAACTTTAAACATTGACCACAACTAGTTATGGGGACGATTGACAATGTTGTGTTGTTGCAATGGACATTAAATAAATTTCTTGTCACTGACATTCCCAAGTGAAATCATCCACGCATGGCATCTAATTTGGTACTGATAGAATGAAGTTATTCCTAACTTTGTACACTCTTCCATTTATGACAAAGATTAACCTTAAACATCAACCACAACTAGTTACGGGGATGGTTGATAATGTTTCCCTATTGTGATGGAATAAATAAATATCTTATCACTGAGATTCTCAGGTGTGATAATCCATGTATGGCATCCAATTTCGTACCGATAGAATGACATTATTCCTAATTTTGCACACTCTTCAATTTATGGAAAATATTTACAAAGATATATCAAATATTTAGTGCAATATATTTGGAAATATAGTATATATGTGGCTTCCTTTGGCCTTTGTAAAGGAAAAAGGAATTAATAGGGTTACAAAAGTAATTAATAAGAAATATGAATTTTTATCGACTAGTGATAAACATATTAGATGGAATTTTTAGGATTTTTATAGATGATTTAGGGTTTTTAATTCTTCAATTATCCTTGGGTAGACAAAGTGTAGTACTTGGTTGAAATTTTGGTTTGCGTATTTTCCAAATTTTATTTGCATTTCTAAATTCTCTTTAAGTTTGGGTAGATAGAGTGTGGTAGGATGGTAGTTGGGTGTACAATGTAGAATATGAACTCTAAAGATGGATAATCCTATCCAGTTGACAACTGAGGAGGAGTAGCCGACCTATTTAGGTACTATCATAGATGATAATCTGAAATCAATTTGTAGGTAGGTCTGGTTGGAAAATTTACAAACAAGGTCATGAGGATGGTGTTGGGTTGTGAATTTATGGTATCTAATGATAGATATCGAGTGAATATGGATATTATGTCCTAGTTTTTGGCCTCTCTTTTGGACCTTAGAAGAGACAAGGTGGAGATAATATTACTATTGAGGTAGGTTCTTAAAGAAAAATTCTTGGGGGATCATATTCAAGTTGCCATTCTGACAATAATAGGGTTGGAGATCTCATGGCCAAGGGATATACCCAAGCTCTATCATCTAGGCCAAAATATAGCTTAGCAACCATTTATTTTGAACTTGAATGACAAGTAGCTGGAGAAACATAGGAAATGGTCGACAATTGGGAGGGATTTCCTCTATAAATGGTTTCTCCTTGATGAAACATGAAACTAAGTATGGTTGTAGGATTTTGTGCAGCTTTTCATCTCCAAATCATTCCACTTAGAATGAAGGGAAGAAAAAACCCTAATTTTTTGAAATAAAGGTTTTTTGTTTTGTTTTGCAAGAGGCCCTACTTTTTTGAAATGAAAAGCACCCCATCACTGCTATACCACCTTTTGGATTTCAATTCTCGAACGGATTATTATAAATTTTTGGTAGAATTAGGGATTTTCACACCTTGAAGTGTTATGAGAATTATATAGGAATTTATTATTCTATAGGTCTTATAGTTACTAATACCCTTGAATTTAAATATTCATAGAAATGCCAAATATTAATGAAAATTTTGCAAATTATGTAAACATTGCTTTGTCGCATTGAGCAAATTTCAATTTATGAATGAAATAGACAAAGGGTTTGTAGTAAAATTGTGTGATAGTAATTTTGTGAATCTCTAACGTAATAAATTGAAATTAGAATTGTTATGTTATTTTACAATTATTTATGAAAGATAGAAATTGTTATGTTATTTTATGATATTATTTATTTGTTTTTTTATGTCACACCATCTAGGTTTGTTAATTAATTCTATTCTTGATTCATTTTATAGACCAAAATTACAAAGGCTGAAAAGATTCATCTCACTAAGTAATTAAGATTTTTTTGATAACATAACCAGTGAAGCCAAATACATAAAATCCTATTATTTTATATTAATATAGTCTAGGATTCTTACATCCAATTCATGCATGCTTTCTAAACATAGTTAGAGGACTATTTCTAAAACCTTTATTTAACTTATAAAGCAACCCCTAAACTATAGTCCATACCAAGATCCAGATCAATATCTAGATTGTCTATATGTTATACAAAATAGGGGTGAGGGGACTACTCTACCAAACCACTAGTAACCCAAAAATATAAATATAGAACAAAAAGTTCACATTCGTCAAGAATTTTGGGCCTACTGGCACCTTAGCCTTGCTAGATTTGCAACCTCTTACTTTGCCTCCATTCTGGATAGCCTAACTTTCTTGGCACTCAGGATGACTAGGCAGTCCGCTCCACAGTTGGCATGGGCTTCCCCTCTTGTGATGCCCTCCACATCCCACTAGTCTTAAAAAGTCCACTCCTCTTTGCTCCCCAGCTCCAACTCCAAAACAATCTCAGTCCTATCCACTTCATCAAATTAAAATTCATCAAGAAACCCTTTAGTAGTTAGATAGTCCCAATGCCAATCATCCATCTCGGGTTCCTTGATTTTGGCCAAATATAAGAGAAAAATTATGTTATCATTTATGTCACCCCACCAACCCTGTAGCAACTCCAAATTTTCTATTTGCACAATTGGGTTTTATGCACCTCAGTTCCCCGAATGTAGTGCTTCTATGGTAGGGGAATGAGGAGATTCCTATCCACATTATCAAGCATAGTATCAATGTATTTCAGATATGTATGTTGAAACAACATCTAGGTGATATTTTTCACCCATTTCTTGGAAACCCCCAATATATGACCATAGATGGAAAAAACTCTAGAATGTCCAAAGTGACCTTGTGCCTATGATGCGCCAATAAAAACTCCATAACTAGTGCTTCCTTAATCACATGCATAATGTACATGTGGTCATTCACATGCACACCCCTTAATTTCTTATTTGTGACTTCCCCCACAAATAATTCATGTGGTTTCATCACATTGAGAATTATAGGTGTGTTCATCTCTCCCAATTCTAAACACTCAATAGTTCCAACCCTACTCAGTCTTTTAGTTTTGAAGTGGAGAATAGAGTCACCTCATTGTATAATTTATAGGCGAATGATCAATTTGTTATTTGAGAGTGGACACTTAACTTACAAGTTACCTTGAGTAATAAGAATCATACGACCTTTCTTTGTGATCATAAATAACTAAATTAACTTGACTGATAAGATATTGAGCAATACATTCTTGCCCTTTTTGGTGAGGTTGTACCACTACCACCCTATGCCCCAATGAAAGTACACTACATGTCAAAAAAATTATGGAATATATGTTTATTTTTTATTATCATTATTAGCTACTATCACTTAGTACCTTAGCTCTGCAGAATACCATTTCCAACCTGGCAACCAATTGTAGTAGCAAAATCAAGAATTTTGTAGACTTTCTAAACCTTAAAACCTATACCCTAAATAGGCTATGGGCCCACCATCCCATTGATACCTGTGTGGAATGATATAAAACCAATTTATTGACTATTGGATGATGCAGATCAATGATGTAAACTTTATTTTGGGCTAAAGCACTGAAGCATGCAAAATTTTATAAAATTCCTTTGAAAAAGAGACACATGTGAGAGAAACATTTCAGAATGTTGAATTAAATTTTAACTATACTTATTACTTAATAATAGCTTATAATTTAATTCAAATTTCACTATAATGAATAATCTAAATCAATTTAATGATTGTTGGATGATCATAGATCAAAGACTGAAGCTCCATTTTAAACCGAATTTCCAAAGGAAAAAAATTCTTGAAACTCCCTCCGGAAAAGAGACGTGTCGGTGTGTCATTTCAGATTAAACAAATGAAAGTTTTGAGTTATGTAATGTCCATGAGGATAGAAATCCTATGGGACCCACCATCTAACTAATACCCACGTGACGTAGATTTCTCATGGGGCACTGGCTATTTAACTAAGTATACTTAATTCACTATAATCAAAATCAATTTAAAGACCATTGGATGATTGGAGAATCACATATGTATCCAAACACTAACAACCTATCACTATGAAACCTATGTCACTGCTTGAATTTTAATTTTATCCTTAATTAACTATAATCAATTCATTCATCATTGGATGATAGTAGATCAACGACATAAACTCTATTTCAGGATGAAGTTTTGAAGCATACAAAAATACAAAAAGTTTCTAGAAAATGACAAGTGTCGGTGTTTCTTGTTAGATTGAACAAATAAAAGCTTTGAGTAATGTCCATGAGAGCATTGGATAAACACTAACAACCTATGGCACCTACGTTGGCGGTTGCAGATTTAATTAACTATACTTTAATTTTAATTATATACTTAATTTACTATAATTAATTCATTCATCATTTGTTTGTTGGATGATTATAGATCAACAACATAAGCTCTATTTCAGGCCAAATTTTTGAAGCATGAAAAATTATTCAAAATGTTCCTAGAAAAATGACACGTGTCAATCTTCTGAAAGGAATAAAATTATTAAAGCTTTGAGACTACATCCAAGATACAATTCTATGAATTTTGCCTTTCAGGATTTGAGGCTTTTGAAAATTAGAGAGATTGGTCTTTGGACTAACTAATCAACCAGGGAGATGCAAAAATGTTCAAACAAGATTGAGAGATGCAATAGAGTTTGTTTGTGCCAACCTGTCTATTCATGATTTCAATTTCAAATTTCAGGTAAAATATAGAATACCTACATCTTGCATTTTTTTAATTTTTCAATCTCGTGGTTTAGATTGTAGAATTAGGGGTTGAAACTTGAGGGTTTGCATTTTGAGCTTGTGTACCACCATGTTTTACCATTAACACTAATGGGGAAACCAATAGGCATAATGAAAGAAAAAATATAGACTATACCCAACTAGTTAAAACCCCGGGTTTCACTAACGAGTACCATGATATTTATGATCCTTTTATCCATGGTAAACAAACCACACGAATTAGATTTTAATTGGAGAATAAGGTGAAAAATACAACAAACAGGGCATGACATACTATTTTTAACAAAATTCTAAGAGCACAAAAGATAAAATTGCATCGTGCGATGTTGGATTGGGATGCATGATGTTACCTCAAGTTTTCCCTTGCCCAGAAACTGCCATGGTTTGTGCCCAAAATTATGATGAAAATAGAAGAAAATATATTTATAAAAATACAAAAATCCATCACTAAGGAATAATTTAAAAGTTTGTTGGAGTTAAGGTTTGGAGCAGAAAATCAAAACGCAAAGGTCCACATTGACCTAGAAAAGCTTGTAGAGAATTATGAGAGAATCAATGAAGATGGGAAAACAAAATTTCTGAGAGGTATAAGACTGGAGGTGGCCAAATTGATCAGAATAATAACTATAAGTTTCCTTATAATGTTGATATTTGTGTGCCATGGGTTCATGATACTATTGCCTTGCTAACATTTTGTCTCATATTGAAATAATAAGGAAGTGGGTGCAAGCCTTCTTGAAATAATATATAATATACATTGTGTTAAGCCACCAATTAGATATAATTTTTTTGAGCACATTGTTCAATCCATGCATACAAAATTTCTCATGATTTAAAGAGGTTCCTCTAAGACATTTAGGTTCACAACCTACTTTTTCCATCTTCTTCTAGAAAAATATCATGTAATGTTTGAGACCAACAAGATTGGGATTCAGGTGTATAAGGATGATAAGAAGAGAATAGTGGCTCCAATATATGAATGAACAACTAAGATAAAGACACATGATAATATAAGGAACTACATCCATTTTTTACACTTCTTTTTGGCACCAATGTATCATGCAATTACAAACAATCCAATGCCTAGATTGCTTGTGTCTTGTAGAGATTGCATTCATATCGGACCTAAAATATAATTGGATGATTGGTTTCTCATGGAAGAATATATTATGTTAAGGTTTTATGGATCAAGAGTAAAACCCCACAATATTCCAATACATGTGACAGATGCATTGGAATGTGTATGGCAGATGGAGAGTACAAATGAACTCTTTCATGGTTAGCAAAAGAAGACCATATTACCTTCATTACCTTTCTCATGCACGGAGGGTTCACATTTGAGAGAAAAACATTCAGTGTGGCACTTGAAATTTTGAATTTTGTTTTGTTTTGATGTTGTCAATTACTTGTAGTATAATCCAGGCAATATCATTCAAGCAAGGCTTGTGGGGAATAAGAACTCTGCAAGTAGATTTCAACATGAAAGTAAACCATTGCTAGAAATGTTTAAAAATATGGATTCATGGGATGAGGTCAAAAAAGTGATGGAGGAAGTTGTTGCTGACGAAAGTATATCTCTAGAACAATTGTCAACACAAATTATGGCATTGCAAAAACAAAGAACAACAAAGTAGGGAATTTGAATCAAGAGGTTTGAAATTTTTTACAAAAGTGTTGATGTTTCATCTACTAAAAAATAGTCAAAATCTATACATAAAGCTTGTGTGGATGTATATTGGACTCAAAACAATATCAATAATGTTTGGACTATGAGGAAGAATCTAGGTGAACAAAATACTAGTACAGATTTTGAAGATATCTTAGAGGATATTGAGTTTATCCAATTGTGGAATAAAGAGATCCCATTTAAGCATATATTGATGGTGATATTGATGGTGAAGAGGAGATGCCCTCAGGACCCACTCTAATAGCTATTGCAGACTCTACAAAAAAATCTATTTTGAGTGAGCCCTTGAAATGAATATATACTAAAGGGGCAACCATACTAGAAAAAAATAGGTTTTCAAGGTGGTGGTTTAGGGCCTGAAGGACAAGGTCCTTGGATGCTACTATTGGAAGAAATTCCAAGAAAAACTAGTGAACAACTAGCCATTGGATTTTAATCAATAGGGAAAGGTATTACTATTACACATGTACCTCATTTTGTTAGAGCTTTAAATCCAAACTATCAAAACACTCAGATTAAATCACAATCAGAACATGGTATTGGTGGTGAATCAAGTGCTACTGCCACTAGTGGGGATGGTATGGGTATTAGTACTAAGTTATGGTGAACAATCACAACCAAAACATGGTTGTAAATCAAGTGCTACTGCCACTGGTGGGGATGGTATGGGTACTATTACTAGTTGTGGTGAAAAAGTGCAACAACAAGAAATCTCTTAGAAGAGGCCAATATTAGAAGACACTATATAGGATCCCAGTGATCAAGGAAATGTGAATAAGAGAAATTTTATGACAATAATGACAAGTACAACTCCAACTCCATTAATTTCCACTGCAAAGGTAGTTTTTGCAGCTTCAGAAGAAACCCCTTAAAAGAGTCCAATTATTCTAGTTGTAAGTGACAGTGGGACAAAATTAGGAATGGGTATTGCTAATCCTCAAAATGAATTAGTTTCAACCATAGGCATAGGTGGAGGAACCTACATCACTGCAATTTCTATTTTACCATTCAAATATTTAAGTGTGTCAGCAACCCAAATTTTTTTATTACAATACTTTCCTTCATCACTTTTTAGACAGAGAAAATGTGAATGAAGAAAATAAGAAGATAATGAAGAGGGTTGTGACTAGTGCAACTTTGGAGGAACAACCTGCATCAAATAGGATACTTCCCACGTATGACCCAAACAAATAAATAATGGAGTACATGGTTTTTATGCCTCCAAATAAAAATCAAAATATACCACAATGTTGGATAGATCACTTTGAATTTCATGTTAGCACCATCCAAATGGATATTTCTAGAGTTAAACACATAGAAAAAATTAACATGTCAAATAATACCAATGAAGTGGTCTACACATCACTCCTCAAGATGGAGAGAGAAAAATAAGTTGGAGAGACAAAGAGAAAATTTATAGACAGAATTGGAAAATGAAAAAGAAAAGAGGAAAGCAACATATAATAAGAGTAGTGAATTGAGAAAAGGATAAAAATTATTCCTCTACATCTATAATTACAGTGAACAAATAGATAGAGGAAAAATTGAATGAACTAAAGAAAATATTAGATGAAAGCTACAAAAAATTTGATAAAGAAAGAGCCTCTTCAACTTAATTATACAAAAGCGTGGAGACTAATGTTGGCTCAACAAAAAAATTGCAGAACCAATTAGAAAATCAATCAGAAAGAGAAAAATAGTTGGAAGAAAAATTAGGGGAAGAAAGAAAAAGCATTAACAGATTGGCACAAGAGCTGCAGAAGGTATAAAATATAATTAAATCTTCGTAGGATAGATTGAATAAAATTGTGAAATATATAATGAGCTATATAAAATTAAAAAAATGGGGGTCAATAATGCAAAGTATTGACCAGTTGTGTTAGTGGTTTGAATTGAATGAATGTATGAGAGGACATTATGGGAAGATTATTGAATACATTTCCCAGAACATAAATATTTATTCAAGAGAGAAAATAATAAAAAAAAAATTGTAAATAGTCAACAAAGACAATGACAACTATTTGGTATCCAAGGGAATTCACAACCACATTGATGCCTCAGTAGAGAAATCATCTATCATTCAAAAATGTGTGAAACAATGGGAAGCATAGGAATGTCTGGGTAAGGATGCAAAAAAGGTGAAGAAGTTGCATGGAAAGGTATATAAATTGATAGATCTTGGTTTGTCAAAGAGTGTTGACACAAAAAATCAATACATTGGAAATGATGCTTTGAAAACAAAGATGAAGGAGAAAATAAAGTATGATTTAGACCAGTTTCCTAAGGACATAAGTTGATGACATGTAATTGATTAAATGTTTGATAATGTTAATTTGAAGATAATGCAATACATTAAATCAGTTAATGATTTGTATTGTCATTGATGTCAACTTGATATCATTTGTACGGTCATGTATATAATGCCAAAGACTTCAGAGAATCAATGGAACAAAGATTATGCTTTCAACAATGCATAAAAGTCAAGTATTCACTAACTAACAAATAACACCGATGGAGTGCACACCATCGGTAAAGGCAAAGAACCAAAGTCACAGTGATACCCGACAAGCAGTAAAACAGTATTGCTCGACGAAGCAACATCACAGGATGCCCGATGAGCTGAGAACAAAGTTTCCTGACGAGTAAAATCCAATGATGCCCGACGGATGGAGATCCTGAAGATGACTGGAGTCACACTAATGGAACTGGCAGTTGTCAGCGACGACTAACTGTAGAGTTGACTGATAGAACAGAGAGTTTAGAAAATGACAAAATATCTAGCTGGCGAGAGCTAAAGATAGACTTAACTAGTTGTTTTATTTTTTTATTCGACCAGAGTTAAGTGATTGATTTAAAGAGGATTTGTAGAGTTGGCATAAAGATAAATACAACATAAATCAGGAGTTATGCTTTAAATCAGATTGGCTAGATTGTTTTTCACGCCAAGAATCAAGAATCAAGAATCAAGAAAAGGTGAATATCATGTCTATATAAGAGACAAGCTTAATTCATTTCCAAAAAATCACGAATAGGGGAAGTGAATAGAAAGAGGATGCTGAAGAGAAACTGATGAAGGATAACTTCATACAATCCTGATCAATCAAGCTGAAGGAGAGCTAAGGAATTCTATAGACACCTACAAACAGTAAAGCACAGCATCACAGAGGAGAAAGTGTGGAGCAGAAAGAATTAAATTGATACATTGATCAGAGAGGTGATGTACTTAAATAGATCTGAAAATCTGCGATTCAAGTTGCATTAGAAACATGTCATTGTGTTTCAGTTTAACCATTGAAGCATCAATTCTCTTAACAGAGCAGGACTTAACAATCTTCTATATATTGAGGTACATCCCAAGGAGTGCCAAAAAGGTTGATTCATGAAAGTAGCATTGTACTTGCCAGATACCTATTGACAGTCTAAGAAGAAGGCTGATTCAAGGATGGTAAAAAATAGATGCCAGATACTAAGTGACAACCTCTATGTATAAAATCCTCTAACAAGGTCACACCTAATAGTGTGTTTGTAACCTTTAACAGGGTTGGCTCCTAATAGGGCTCACTTCAGAAGAGTGAAAATTTGGGGTACCGGTCCCAGTGGTTTTTCCCTTAACAGGGTTTCCATGTTAAAATCCTTGTGTTATGTGTGTATGGTGTTTTACTTTATTGTTTTACATTTCACATATGCCTTTCTATATTTATCGATATACTCTGCATATTTACTGAGTGTCGGTAAATAAGTTATACTTCTTATCGGTAATCAAGGAGAATAAGGTCAGAAAAGGAAAAATGATAGACAGTTAATTATTATAAGTATTTCATGGCATGCATCTTGTAAGGGACATAATAATCTGAGGTTTATTTGATTGGTTGTTAGAATAAATAAATTTTTTTGAAGCCACTGATTCACCCCCCCTCTCAGTTATTACTAACAATTGGTATCATAGCTTGTGTGCTTAGAAGGAAGGTTTCAAGACCTAAGTTAGGATCACAAGATGAACAGACAAGATGTGCACAAGTTGAACAAAGACAACTTAGCTTCATGGCAGAGCAGGATAAGACTCCACTTATTAGGTATTGGTAATGATGTTACTCAATACTTAGATACTGAATATGTGTTGCCTATAGGAGCTTTGACAGTAGATCAATTAAGAGAGAAGCATGAGCATAACTGCATGGTTATAGAGCTTTCTTCCTCACTCTCCGATGCTGAATTTGAAGATGTCAAGGATTGCAAAACTGTAAAGAAAATATGGGAAAAACCAAAGCTTGTACATGGAGGTGATACAAATGTTCTGAGAGCCAAGGTAGAAAGCCTTAGAGGAAAATTTGATGATATTAGAATGAAAGAAGGAGAAAACATCACATAGTACAACACAAGAATAAAAGAAGTAGTCAATGCTATACGAGGTGTTGGAGGTACACTTGAAGAGGAAACAGTGGTAAGTAAAATCTTAAGAGCCTTACTACCTGTATATGCTATTAGAGTTTTAGCTATTCAAGAAATGAGAGCAGTAGAAAACAACACAGTTACTCTTGATAATTTAATTGGTAGACTGATTTCATTTGAGATGAATAACTTTGATAATAGTGTCTTACCAAACTTAGAGTCTGCATTTAATTCTTCTATGAGAATAAGCAAATCAAGTCAAAGACACACATCTATAAGAGATAGTGAAAGTGAAAGTGAAGAAGAACATCTAGATGAAATAGAAGCACTCATGGCAAGGAGAATGTAGAGAGGCAAAGGTAAATACAAAGGAAAGTTACCACTTGTATGCTTTAATTGTAGAGAGATTGGACACTTTGCTGCAAGATGTCCTAACAGAAGAAAAGATGACAAAGGTAATGATAGATCTTTTGAGAAGAAATCTGACAAAGGTGATAACAAGGATTACAAAAGTTATCGACAAATAGAAAGAAGAGATACCCGAGACTACAAGGATAAAGGCAAGAAGGCTAGCTACCTAACTGCTTACAAAGATGAAGATACTGACACCAAACCTGATGAAGACATCGAGATGGTATTTGTAGCTATGAAAGATGATTCAGATGAAGATGAAAGGTATGTAGAAACTTCACTCATATCTAAGGTTAGCAAGAATGACATCTAGATTATAGATAGTGGCTGCACTCACCACATGACCGGTGACAAAGAAAAGTTTAATAATTTTGAGTATTATAATGGTGGTACAGTAAGAATGGGTAATGATACACCTTGTCCAGTTGAAGGTAAAGGAACTATAATGTTGAAGAACCTGATTAAATGTGAAAATGTTTATTGGGTAAAAGGATTGAATTATAATTTGTTGAGTGTTTCTCAGCTAAATAATTTAGGTCATAGAGTAGCATTTGAGAACAAGAAGGAAAAGATCTTCAATGAATCAGGAAAACTGATTGGTACTGGTGAATAGACTAAAGGTAACTTATTCTATCTAAATGATACTAACACCACTTGCTTAATGACGAGAAATGAACACATAGGGTTGTGGCACAAAAGATTGTGTCATGTGAATTTTGACAACATGATAAAGATAAGCAGAAGAAGAAATGTAAGAGGCTTACCGATGATGACAAAGCCAAACAACATCATGTGAAAAAATTGTCAAAAAGGTAAAATGACAGTCTAGTTTCAAAAGTAAAACCCATACATCTGATGATATTCTTGAATCAGTCCATACTGATTTATGTGGACCTATGAGGACAAAGAGATATTATGGATTTAGATATTTATTCTCTTTGTTGATGATTACTCTAGAATGATGACAGTTATGTTTTTAAAAGATAAATCTAAAGCATTTAAGATGTTTAAGTGGTATAAGGCTATGGTAGAAAACAAAGTGGTAAGGATTTGGAATGTTTGAGATCAGATAGAGGAGGAGAATCTATATCAGATGAATTCACTAATTTCTATAATGAGCATGGTATAAAAAGATAGGTTTCTGCACCAAGAACACCACAGCAAAATGGGATTGTTGAGAGAAGGAACATATCAATAGTTGATTGTGCAAGAACACTGATGATAGAAAAAGACATCACCCAAATCTTCTGGAGGGAAGCTGTCAGAATTGTTGTTTATACACTAAACATAGCACAATTGAAGGACACAAAGAAGACACCTTATGAGCTATGGTATGGTAAAACGCCCAATGTAAGTTACTTCAAGATTTTTGGTAGTCAATGTTATGTCTTAAAGGATGATAGAAATGGAAAGATTGATGCCAAAAGTGATGAAGGTATTTTTTTGGGGTATTCTACCAAAAGCAAAGCTTTTAAATGTCTTATCAAGGCCTCTAAAAAAATAGTTGAAAGTGCAAATGTAAAGATTGATGAGTTTGCAGAAAAGAATGAGCTGGAAAGCACAAAAGAACTAGAGGACTACAACAAGTTTGTATATTGTGAAGAACCCAACACTCTACCCTAGCAACAGTGCTTAATCCCTGAACAACAAAATGTTGCAACTAACGGTCAGAGTGTTTTTACCGACGGTCAAGAAAATAATCAAGATAATGTGCAAGGTAATGAAGAACAGAATGAAGATCATGAAAATGATCAAGCTGATAGACAAAGAACTGTACCTATACTTGTAAGATATGTAAGAAGGAACCATCCGGAGATTTAGATCATAGTAGATAAGAAAGTTGGTACAAGAACAAGAAGTAAGTCTTTAACCTCAAATTGTTTAATTTGTGAGCTTGAGCTAAAGTTTGTCAATGCTGCACTAGATAATGAAGAATGGATAAGTGCTCTGAATGATGAGATTGAGCAGATTGAGAAGAAAAAAACATGGTCACTTGTGCCAAGACCAGATGACAAGAATGTCATTGGTACAAAATAGATATTTAGGAATAAGCTGAACGAGAATGGTGAAGTCACAAGGAACAAAACAAGACTAGTATGAAAGGGGTATGCACAAGAAGAAGGTATAGACTATGGAGAAACCCTTGCACCCGTTTCTAGGCTAGAAGGAGTAAGAATACTACTTTCTTATGTTGCATACAAAGGATTTAAAGTATATCAAATGGATGTCAAGTCAACATTCCTAAATGGAATAATTGAAGAAGAGGTATACATTGAGCAACCAGAAGGGTTTGTAGATCCAGACAAGAGGAACATGGTATGAAAACTTCACAAAGCCTTGTATGCATTGAAACAAGCTCCTAGAGCTTGGTATGAATGACTTCATTCCTATCTAATAAGTATTGGATTCATAAGGACTAGTGAAAACAGTAATCTTTATTTGAAAGAAGATATTGATGCTAACACTTTGATTTCTGAAATATTTGTTGATGACATCATATTTGGAGGCAATGATATGCTATGTAAATCATTTGCTGATGAGATGAGAAAAGAATTCAAGATGTCTATTTTTGGAGAGATCAAGTTCTTTCTTGGTCTACAGATCATTCAACAAAGTGAAGGTATTTTCATTGCATAGTCCAAATACATCAAAGAGGTCTTGAAAATATACAAGATGGAAGATTCTAAACCAGTTGGAACACCAATGGTTACTGGATGTAAGTTAAAAAAGGAAGACAAGACAACAGAGGTAAATCAGACTTTTTATAGATCAATGATTGGAAAACTCATGTATGTTGTACACACTAGACCAGATATTGCACATGCAGTAGGAATTGTTGCTAGATTTTTTGTTAACCCCAGGGAATCACATATGACTACTGTGAAAAGAATCCTAAGATATCTGAAGAATATTGAGGAATTTGGCTTATGGTATAAAAGAGAAGGCAAATTTAAACTAAAAGTGTTTACCGATGCTGATTGGGCTGGAAATATTGATGACCGAAAGAGCACAGCTAGAGGAGCATTCTTTATGGGTGATAGACTTGTCACATGGATTAGCAAGAAGCAGGGATGCATCTCAGAGTCTACTGTAGAATTAGAATATGTTGCTACTACTACAAATTGCTCAAATATTGCATGGATCAAATAGTTGCTGGAAGGTATGCATATGAAGATCTTAGAACTAGTGACTATCTATTGTGATAACACCAGTGCAATAAACATTTCCAAGAATCCAGTCATGCATGCAAAGACTAAACACATTGCCATCAAGTATCATTACTTAAGAGAGAAAGTTCAAGAAAAAGAGGTGATACTTGAGTATGTGCAATCAAAAGAACAATTGGCCGATATCTTCACCAAGCCACTGCCCAAAGATACATTTGAGTACTTGAGAAAGAGACTAGGGGTCAAACCCTTGTCTACCAGTCAGTAAAAGACTGAAGGCTGCATGAGCCTATATATTATCAGAATATCATTCATGTTGATGAAAGCAAAAAGATGAACTTCAAAGCTACATCTATATACAGAAAAGTATATATCAGAACTGAGCACCAGAGCATATTCTTGTATTGCTGATGGATAAGGGAAATTTAAGGAATATATTATGGATGGAAGAAAATAATTATTTAACATTAATGTCTGATATCTGTAAGATATTTTTTTGGCATTATTGTCAAAGGGAGAGAAAGTATCCATATTATCATAGTCTTCAGAAAAAGAAGAAAGATTATCCATTATCAGATTACTCCAACAGGGAGAGATTATATCCAAAGGGAGAGTTGTTGACAAGAG
>MU223274.1:554744-571832 GCA_018584345.1 Thuja plicata
TATTTCATATTGTATTAGAAATAGTATAGTGTGATAATATAGTATGTTTCCATCAATGCCAAAGGGAGAGATTGATGACATGTAACTGATTAAATGTTTGATAATGTTAAGTTGAAGATAATACAAGACATTAAATTAGTTAATGATTTGTATTGTCATTGATGTCAACTTGATATCATATGTATGGTCATGTATATAATGCCAAAGACTTCAGAGAATTAATGGAAAAAAGATTATGCTTTTAGAAATGCATAAAAGTCAAGTATTCACTAAGTGATAGATAACACCGACAGAGTGCACACCATCGGTAAAGGCAAAGAACCAAATTCACAGTCATACTCGACAAGTAGTAAGACAATATTTCTTGACAAAGAAAAATCACAGGATGCCCAACGAGCTAAGATCAGAGTTGCCCGATCAGTAAAATCTAATGATTCCCGATGGATGGAGATCCCGAAGCTGACTGGAGTCACACTGACGGAACTGGCAGTTGTCACCGATGACTAACTACAGAGTTGACCGACATAACAGAGAGTTTAGAAAATGACAAAATATCTAGCTGGCAAGAGCTAAAGATAGACTTAATTGGTTATTATCATTGTTTTATTTGACCAGAGTTTAGTGATTGATTTAAAGAAGATTTGTACAGTTGGCATAAAGATAACTATGAGATAAATCAGGAGTTATGCTTTAAATCAGATTGGCTGGATTGTTTTTCATGCTAAGAATCAAGAATCAAGAATCAAGAATCAAGAATCAAGAAACGGTGAATATCTTTTCTATATAAGAGACAAGATTAATTCATTTCCAAATAATCATGAATAGGGGGAGTGAATATAAAGAGGATGCTGAAGAGAAACTGATGAAGGATAACTTCATACAGTCCTGATCAATCAAGCTGAAGGAGAGCTAAGGAATTCTGCAGACACTGACAAACAATAAAGCACAGCATCACAGAGCATAAAGTGTGGAGCACAAAGAATTAAATTGATACATTGATCAGAGAGGTAATGTACTTAAATAGATCTGAAAATCTGCAATTCAAGTTGCATTAGAAATAGGTCATTGTGTTTCACTTTAACCATTGAAGCATCAAGTCTCTTAACAAAGCAGGACTTAACAGTCTTCTATATATTGAGGTACATCCCAAGGAGTGCCAAAAATGTTGATTCATGAAAGTAGCATTGTACTTTCTAGATACCTATTGACAGTCTAAGAAGAAGGCTGATTCAAGGATGGTAGCAAGATTTGCCTAAAGCCTAGTAACAGTCTAAGAAGAAGGCTGATTCAAGGATGGTAGCAAATAGATGCCAGATACTAAGTGACAACCTCTATGTATAAAATCCTCTAAGAAGGTCACACCTAACAATGTGTTTTTAACCTTTAACAAGGTTGGCTCCTAACAGGGCTCACTTCAGAAGAGTGAAAATTTGGGGTACCGGTCCTATTGGGTTTTCCCTTAACAGGGTTTCCACATTAAAATCCTTGTGTTATGTGTGTATTGTTTATTACTTTACTATTTTAAATTTCACATATGCATTTCTGGATTTATTGGTATACTCTACATATTTACTGAGTGTTGGTAAATAAGTTTTACTACTTATTGGTAATCAAGGAGAATAAGGTCAGAAAAGGAAAACTGACAGATAGTTAATTATTATAATTATTTCATGGCATGCATCTTGTAAGGAACATAATAATCTGAGGTTTATTTGATTGGTGGTTAGAATAAAGAAAAGTTTTTGAAGCCATTGATTCACCCTCCCCCCCGTTCAGTTATTACTAACATAAGTGAGGCAATATTTTTGGATTACATCAAGCCATTGATAACCTTGAATACAACATTGGATGAATCATTGGTGTCAAGTTTCTCTTTCAAATATGAATTGCTGACAAATTTATAGGTCACATACCATATGTTACAAAAATTTGGACTTTCATCATATGGAGAGTGGAGCACCCTACAAAAACTAACACAATGATTTCATAATATGCATTGTATAGTTTGTATATGGAAATTATTTCAGGTTTTCATCTTTTTTTTTTTTTTTTCTATTTGTAATTCCAGGGTCATTTGTAAAGGGTTCTGAAATTTTGTATTGACTCTTGAGGGTAGATGAAATATATATACTTTTGCATAGTGAATCACATAGAGTTGTGTAATGAATGAATTGTATGGTTATATTTTGAAAGAATTAATGAAAATATCAACATGTATAAATAAACATTACTCTATTGATAAATGTATTATGCATTATTGTTTCTTATTTTCACATTTTCTAATTTTATGTATGCTCTCTTATTCTACTATTTTCTATCTGTAAATAGAAATTTGAATAATAAAAATGCCTATCAATTTAAATGTCATTGACATAAATATAAAATATCATCAACCAAATTTAGGATTGTATAATATGAATGATGAGATATAGTAATAATTTTAATAAATACCTAGTAACTCCCATTGCTAAATCTCTTAAAGTTAAAATAGCCAAATCATCTCATCATCCTCAACATCAAATTGAGAGCTTCCTTGATTCTTGTTTGTTTTTTCTTCACTCCGCATACCTCCTCTTAGCTGCACATGAAAGCATCTAGTATGCGTGTCACTATCATTCATTATGACTTTGTCAATTTTCCCACTTTGGTTTGAAGTGTTTCTCAACCCTCTTCTTTCACATTTGGACTTCCAAATTGCTAGTGCCCTATCATAAGGAAAAAAATTTCACATCATACCTAGATGTATAGAACCTCAAGAAAATTTCCAAATTCTTGTCTAGTTTGTTTTTATCTATGATTTTAGGAACACCAAAGCATTGAAAAATCCCTCATCCTCCACTGAACTCAATATCATGTTTTTTCATAGATCAACAAGTTCATAAAATTATAATATTAAATCACACAAATTTTGGCTCTGACCTGGAGTTTTCCAAAGCTTTTTTATCGATCCCTCTTCATGGGGGCTCTCCATTTTTTGATATAATTGCCTCATAGTTATTGTAAAATGGTTTGATTTCTCTCTAAGAATAGTTTCATTTAAAATTTCATTTATACTTTGTTCATTGAATGGTAGAAATTTGCAAAAATGATGTATCAAATTCTTTAGCTTCTCACGATAATCACTTGGATCATTGAGGTGCCAATATTGAGGAAAAACAATAGACATGGCTTCAAGTAGATTCTCACAGGGGAATCAAGATCTAATCTCTTTGGAAAGAGAAGAGGTGATTTTATTCAAAGAAGCAGTCACAGACTCAATGATTTTGCTAAAACTTTCCCTTGTAACATTTAGTTCTTACTTTTTGTGGTGCTTTCCTGGTTCCATGACCATGGAAATGTAGTGTATTGGTATATCAAATTTGTACACATTGACACATAGCTCCCCCTTTGCATTGATCTATAAAAAATACTAGGATTGTTCAAATATGTTATTGTCTTCCACCTAACAAGTTTTCATCAGATAATTCTGGTTGAGATTGATATAGATTATTGAGGGTCACACATGTGAGTTTAGTATATTCTTGAATATACATAGCTCTTTTTAGGGATTTTTTCACAAGAAGGTTCATTTCCTCTAGCATGGGGAGAAGACCTTCTAAAGTTAAGATTGTCTCTATATTACTTAACCTAGGAAGGAAGTCAACAACTTTGTCTATTGTGTGTTGATGTTCATACATTACTCCAATCAAGGATGGATATTATGAATAAAATCAATGTGTTGGTCCATCCAAGGAGATCCATCTAGTATAAACATCCTTAAGAAGCTTGTCCCTATCAATTATTCCATTAGAAACTTTTTGAAATTCCAAAAACCATTTTGGAATTCGATAGAAGTATGAGTAGAGATCTCTAACTAAATCTTAAACATTTGTTACTATAGGATAACTTCCCACAATTTTAAAAGCTAGATTCATTCTGTACAACATCAGTTAATGGAAGTCATGTAGGGTGAACAAGAATTTTGCATCTTTACGCAAATAATATTCCTTTGACCTTGCATTATTGAAGCTTTATCCCCTCCTACACATACCAAATTTTTGGCAATCATTAATTCATCCATACCTCTGTATTCAATTACAAAACTCTTAACTAGTTGAAATAGAGATTCTGTTGTCACACTCTCCTTCATTTTAGAAATAGATAGTAGATGAGGTTTCCAAACATGATTATGTATAGTAAAAACATGCATGCATACCTAGGATTAATTATCTATTACCATAAATTTGTCTAAAGACAATGCAATAGTTTGACTCTCTTATTGTTTTCCTTTATATCTTGTTTTTCAACCTCAGCACAAAAACTTTCCCACTCTCATCCATTGTTTATTGACCAATGATTGTTAGGATAGTTAGGAACTTTCAAATTTTCTAATAAAACACTTGTTCTTGGGTATTTTTTCATAGCACACTCTCTGCTCAAAATATAACAAAAAAAACAAAAATGAATAACTTTTCCTAGTTGTTCTATTATCATTGCTTTTCCAAAAATAGCTTCAATAGAACCTTTACATTTAGCAAGACTCGTCTGTCTTTTCAAATGTGCATTATATTATAAGGAATACATAACATACTGACACTACTCCTTTTTTCCATCTTATCACTGATTTTTAAATTCCATCTATTATTTTCTCTCATAAACTTTACCGATATGCTTCTCTATGTGTCAAGTTTTAGCTGCAACCTCTTTTCTTTATTATGTTTCCAACTATAAATCTTACATCTACATTCTATTGGAGGCTCAAATTTCTTAAAATTATCCATTGTTTCAATGAATGGATACTTTTACACTCAATAAATTTGAAAATTCCATGAAATATCCCACTCTTGGCCCATTGTTTATTTGGATTTTATTTTCCCCTTCCGTCCATCATCATCGTTCAAATTCCCAAATGGATTAATAACTAGGTTGCACAACTCAACTTAGGGATTGGACATCCAAAATGAGTAGTTATCTTTCCCATTGTGAAAGCTCATTTACTTGTCAAACTAGGGTTCGTGAAATTAAAATGGGTCTGCAATGTATATGTACTAGGTTCCTACCAAAGCCACGCTAACCTATAACTTTCAAGGAACACAATTCTTGAAAGGTAAATAATGGAAAGATAAATGTTGGAATTGAACTTAGCTCAAATGCTGAATATAATTAAAATTCTAAACTAAGCTTATCCAAATTGCTACAACAAAGTTAAGGATATGTAGATATTAACTACTATGTCTACCTTTAGCTATAGGAACAGTCATAGGAAGTTGCTTCTAGTGGTTGTAGGAAAAAATAAACTCCCAAACTTGCAAATGAAATTGAAAGAAACTACTGCTAAAACTAAAAGGAGTTACTCAGCAAGTGGGCCCACCTTGAGTGAGTACTCAGAACTTTATTACACACTTATAAACTCAAAACATATCTTCTTTATTCATACTTGTGAAATGTATTGATTACAAGTCATTTATTGAAACAAACAAACTCTATTGAAAACTAATATGTTGTTACATGAAATATCAATCTATCCAACTGAGCTAGTCTCTAAGGAGGTTCAACTTTTTATTTATAACATAAAGCTTACTAACCAAGTAACGGATCAATGCCTAGATAATAGGTGGATCAGAATTATTACAAAACTAGAAAGAAGGAGAAAATAATCCACTATGTGAAGAACACTAGACTTGTTCAATAACATAAAGAAAAAATATAGCCTCCACTAATTCCTAGATTTATTCCTCATTAAAAGTAACCATCAGACTAGCTCAATATGAGCTATGATCAGTTCATCAGAAGACTTCTTCAATTATCGACCCTTGCTGAGTTGTAGAGACTTAATCTTCAAAGGTATAACTAGATTGAGCACCATTTGTTGATCACTGATTCATTCAATGCTTCTGCATCACAAATGTTAATAAGAAAAAACATATACAACACATGATACATTCATTCATCACAAGATTAGCTATCCATTGAACCATAATTATGACTAACATATATATATATATATATATATATATATATATATATAATCATGAAAAGAGTATCTGCGGTCCATATCAGGGATATAAAAGTAGAAACCTAAGTCTTTGTAACCAAGTACAAGAAAATGACTCTAAAGAAACTAAGGTTCATGAGTAAAATAGAAGACACCCTAGGAATATGACACAAAAAATACAATGAATTAGCATCATTAATGCAACTCATCATTTTCCCCTACTAAAACTATTGTTGGTCCTCCAACACTGTAAAATTCTTGACTTTGGAATTGATTCTAAAATCTCTCGTGCTACTTTTTCCTTCACCAACATACTCAAGGCTCCAATAGAATCCATTTTATTTTCTAATCTCGCCCACTTGGATTTATTTGCTTCCTCATTATAGCCTGTCTCTACCTCGCTGCAACTGTACAAAGGCCACAAAACAATTGGTGGCTAAAATGCCAAGGGAAACCAATGTTCCTATCTTGTTCTACCCAGGTTGATGTACCTAGGTGACCGTCGCATGACATCTCTAAAGTTAGTAATGTTGTACGTATCTTCCTTTTTGAGTCCCATAGTTAACATATTCTATCACTAGACAAGGGCCTATATTACAATATGTCCCTCATTGCCTGCCATCCCCTTAAATTATCTATGAAATTCTTCTCGCAAAGGAAGAATCCAACTAAAATCAAGGCCATATTAGAATTAGTGACCCTAAGTAATGTAAAAGAAGTGTGAGAGTCCCATAGTTAACATATTCTATTGCTGGAAAAAGCACCTCTATTACAATATGTCCCTCATTAACTGTCATCCACTTAAATTATCTATGAACTTCTTCTAACAAAGGAAGAATCCTATTCCTATAACTATTAATGGGAAAACCATAGACTAAACTCATCCAATCATAACAAAGGGTTCTAGGATACCTACTTTCTGGTCTTAAGGGTGGCATAATATTTTTGTCTTTCTCCCTGTAGGCCTTAAGTTGTTCTCCCATACTGAGTTCATTTTTGATCCATGACATGAGGGCTCTGAGATGAATATCACCTATGTAGAGTAGAGTATTGCATTCTTTATCCAATAATACTACATAGTTATGAATATATAATTCACAAAGTAGATTCTTGACTACTGTAGGAGATGTCTCAAAAACATGGAAAAATTCATGGGGTGTTTTAATCAGGATTGAGGTCTCTGATTATTCTCATGAGTCTGAATAAAAAATATTTCTCTTTAAGACACAGGGCATAAACCCTTGGGGTTTCCTTGCATTCCATGAGATGTGTGACCATATATGTGATATTTTCTACCTTATTCTTAAGTTAGTATATTTCCAATTTTTAAACATCAATTATCTTCTGCATTCTAGTCCGCTCAATCTCCCACTCAGTTTTCTTATACTATATTTCTTTGAAAAAGTCTAGAGATAATGAATGATAGGTTAAATAACCAAGAGGATTGTGATAAAAAAACTCTTACCCTTGTACCTATATTACTAATATCTTCTTTTGGTACTTGCTAAAAATCATGTAATTTTGATTGAGAAGCAAGTTGAGGTTACTCTAATTTCGCTATCCTTTCTACTGCAAAAATCAAGTTGTCTAGTCCTTGCAACTCAATACTTCCTATTGGCTAACTTTCATTTACCCCAGTATCTAATTGTTGTTGTATCAGAGAATTTTTCTTCCTAATTTCTTGAACATTCATAGCTTCAAAGGAAAGTTCCTTAAGAAATTCTTCAATTGTTTCATCACATCCAACAAGGGGGTCCCTTATTTGATCATTTGTTGTCAATGGAGGCTCACTGCCTTCTAAATGTGAGCCCATAGGACCTTCTTCTCCTTTTTATACTTTCATCTTTATCTATTCATCTAATTCCTCAATATTCATGGGAAATGCTTCATGTGGTCTATCTTCTTCTATAATATTGACAATAGGTATTTCTTATTGTAGAAATTCTTGGGTGGACTCAAAGGTTTTAATAGGAATTTCTTCCACTGGTCCCTCTGCCTTCCATGAATCTTTCATGTTGAGTAGAGAACTTCTCCTTTTAGGAGTTTCTGTAGTGGTTGTAGTAGCTTTCTTTTTGTTTCTTTTACTACCAGGCTTGGTTGTAGGAATGGAAGCTGTAGGAGATGGTGTGTCTTTTACCATCCTTCACTTGGAGCTAGGCATAACAGATTCAAAATTCTACTCATCCTCCACCTCTTAAATATTTTCATCAAATTTCTCCCTTCCCCTTCTCTTTCCTAATGGCCACCCTAGTCCTTGCAGGAGTTTGTATTGAAGTGTTAGGAGTAGGATTTGCAACAAGGATATCTTTAATATTAACAACAAAGGGTTCTGTAGGCTCTAGTTCATGGGATGTTGCGGTTGTAGGAGACTCAACAGTATGGGATTCTCTAGAGATGAAGTTCCCAAGGTTATTTTGGAAAACCCTGGAGGAGTCTCAACTCTTTGCTTTATGACCCTTCCCCTAGGTCCTACATTTCCTAATTTAACTCCTCTAGTAGTTACAAAATCATCCCAGATCATTTGAGAAACAACCTTCAACGTCCTTTCTACCACAAACTTAATCAACCCATGATGTGTGATAGAGTGAGGTTTACTCCTTTGAGTCTCCCCAACACTAATGTTGAGTAGATAATAAAAATAATTAGGAACATTTACTGGAATCCTATGACACATATGGCGCAATAGATTAAAATGCACCAAATGCAAACAAGAAAACCTACCACTTCTACCCAAATAGGAGGTAGTGAAAGTCTTCTTGTACGTTGCTTATAAATATATAAAGGGTGGTCTAAAGGATGTGTAAACTGATCCCTTTCTATTCTAGCATCATGTTCTTTAGGATACCTTTCACCTATGGCTGGGAGACCAATTACCTCTGCAATTCTCTCTTATGTGGCATCAACCCTTGATCCATTTACTCTTGCTATGCCATTTGAGAATGGGTTGGAAAATTATCTTGCGATATCATTGCCATAACTATCTAACTTCATAAAGTAATCAAGGCATCCACAATTTCTAAATTGTCCAACACAAACTTGATCCTCTAGTAGCATGATATGAACTTTGGTTTCACACCTCACAAGTAGTCTCCACATGACAACTTCTTAAACCTCTACTAAAAATCTTCCGATAATTCCTAAAGAACTGAATGAGGAGTTCTCTGCCACTTAAAACCTTTGAATTTTTTTTTAAAAAATGCAGTTCTAACAAGCTTTGATTCTACCTCTTAAATCAATTCCTTCCGTAGCTTCCACTCTTCTTGTAAAAACCCTCTTTTCAACCTAAATCTAGAAAATTAAATTGACAATTATGGAAAGTATAGGCTTCTTAAGCTTTTTTATGTTCTTTTCAATGACAACAAGAAGAATTCGTTAAGGATCTCATACAGAATTATCAAAGAAAAGATATAAAGGATTCAAAAATATTTCAAATGCTTCACAAGCCACATCAAAATCTTATGAAAACTACAAGCGTAAGTGTGATTTGACCCATGATTTGACACTTTCACAATTTTTCTGACATTTTTGCAATTTCCTTTAGGTAATGTGACGTGGATATGATTAGTAGCGTGACATGGAAATGATGACATTCCTTCCCCCTACTAAAACTAGGACATGTGTCCACACTTGAAAATGGAGGAGGACAGAGTGGACTCCATAAAATGTAGTAAATATACATTAATTAAATTATTTCATAATGAATAAATTAAGTGATAATTAAATACAATTGCATGTCTTTTATGCATGTGAGGAAAGTATTAAATGCATACTATTTGTACTCTTGCTGAGAAATGCTTACCGTGACATCATTGTTCAAGGTACATTGAAATGAGTTGATGAAGTGGACTTTGTGTTGGAACAAAAGATGCATGACATGAAATGAGGATGGGTGATTATGAAGAAGAAAGAGTACTTCCATGAGAAGTGAAAATATTTATTATGAGAAAATGCAAAATTGAAGTTAAAGAGATGATTCAAGCATAAGTCCTCTGACTTCAGTTGTAGGAATCTTGACCTCTTTTTTATTTTCAAACTTCTATTGGAACTCTTGCTTAGTTGAAGGCTTATGACACAACTTGAGTCTATGACCATTCACCAAGAGTTTAAACCAAACAATATCAATTGTAGATAATTGTACTGCACCATTATCAAAGACTTCCATGATTTCATATGGCCCTAGCCATCTGGTGTGCAACTTATCCATGTTTTATATATATCTAGTCATACAATAAGGCCCAATCCCCAGGGAAACAATTCTTGGTTTTGATATGCTTATCATGCCATATTTATCTTTGGTTCTGTATTAACTCTATTTGTTGTAGTGTTCTTTTTATGATGTCATCCAGGTCATTGAGATGCATGACGTTATCTTGTTGTGTTTTAGACAAATTCATATTCAACTGTAAGGTATTTTTGAGAGTCTTATTCTCAAATTTAATAAGTATGAAAACTACTTTTCCATAAATCATTTCAAATGGTGTAAAGCCTGTTGTGGTCTTCCATGTAATTCTATAGGCCCAAATTTCTTCTGGTAGCTTATTTTTCCAATCCTTTATATGGACCTACATCTTTTTTGTCAAGATGGATCCAATCTCCATGTTTGTTATTTCTGCTTTTTCTATTGGTCTGCAGGTGATAGGGATTTGATTTTCTATGCCCGATGTTGCATTCTTCCATTAATGTTGTTATCAAGTTTGATATAAATTGGGTCCCCTAATCTATGAAAAATCATCTTTTCACTCTATACTTGGTGAATATGTCCTCATACAAGAATTATACAGCTTTGTTATCCCTTGCATGCTTTATTGGTCTGGCTTCAGCCCATTTGGTGACATAGTCAGTGCACACTAGAATATAGGACTTACCATTGGATTGAGGATCAATGGGGCCAAAATAATCCAAACCCCATTTATCAAATGGTCTTACAACTACCTGAGGGTAAATGGGCATCTCATCTAACTTGGTAGGTCTCCCCATCATCTAGCACCTATCACACTTCCTAGAGTATTGAGTTGAATCCTTGTATAAAGAAGGCCAATAATATCAAGTAGTCAATATATTCATTTTGTTTCACTTGGATACAAAATTAGCTCCACATGGATCATCATAGCATGCATCCAAAATTTCATAAGTTTCATCTTCTTGTACACATCTTCTCATAATCTGATCTGGGCATGTGTAAAATAAGCAGTCACCTATCCACGATAAGTTAAAACTTTTCTCAATCAATGATTTCTTCTCCTTTGGTGAGAAGTGAGGAGGAATCTTGTTAGCTGCTAAGTAGTTATAAATGTTTGCATACCAAGGTGTAGCAACAACTATAGAAAATAGATGTTCATCAGGAAAACTATTATCTATTATCTCAAAATCTTCTTGCACATGCAGTCTTAAAAAAAAGTCTTCTACTATATTAGCTCTACCTGGCCTATCAATTATTGTGATATTAAATTCTTGCATCAATAATAACCATCTTGCTAAACTACATGTGATTGAAGGTTTGTTCACTAGATATTTAATTATTAGATGATCTATGTGCACAAATATCTGATATACTATGATGTAGTGCCTAAACTTATTAAGTTCATATATGGCTGCTAAGAGATCCTTTTTTGTGACTCTGTAGTTCAGTTTTGCTCCTTGAAGATTTTTACTGATAAAATAGATTGCATTCTTTGTTGTACTTTATTTTTGGCCCAAGACTGCACCAATGGCATGGTCTAATGCATCTATTTGTATGTGGAAAGGCAATGACCAACTAGGCCCCCTAAGGACTGGTACTTGGATGAGGACTTACTTAAGCTGTAGGAAGGCTTCTTCACATGGATTTGTCCAATAAAAATCTAAATCCTTGGTCAAAAAAGTATACAGAGGTCCTTCCATTTTACTGAAGTCTTTTATAAACCTCCTATAATACCCTTCATGACCTAAGAACCTTACATATTTTTTCTTTGTAGAAATAGGAAGGTTAAGAATAACTTCAACTTTTGCAGTATCAACCTGAATACTAGCTTTTGAGATATAGTGCCCTTGTAATACTCATTGCATCATCATGAAACACTTCTCACTATCCAAGGATATTCTATGATCCTCAAATATCTCCAACACTTTTTCTAAATTGCTCAAGGCCTCCTCAAATGTAGTGACACAGGTGGTAAATTTATCCATGTATATCTCCATGCAATCATGTGAAATATCTGAGAAGATACTAATGATTTCTCTTTGGAAGGTCACTAGATCATTACACAAGCCAAAGTGAAGAACATAATAAGAATAAGTTCCCCATGGATAGGTAAAGGTGTTTTTCTCCTGATCTTCAAGTTCAATCCTTATTTGGTTGTAACCACTTAAGCCATCCAAAAATGAAAAATATTGCTTTCCTGCCAAAGAGTCTACAACTTGAGCTATGTATGGAAGGGGAAAATGATATTTTTTGGTTACTATGTTGAGTTCTCTATAATATACACATATCCTCCATTTTACACCTTTCTTTGGAACTATGATGAGTAGTGACACCCATTGGTTTTCAGATATAGGATATATGAAATCAACATCTAACAATTTTTGCAATTCCCCCTTATTTCTCTTAGTGTGGGATTAACTCTCTTCTAGTCTTGTTTGATTGGAATACTATCTTCTTTGATATATATTCTATGAGTTCATATCTTAGGGTCTAGTACCTTCATGTCATTATAATCCCAAGAAAAATCTTGCTTGTGCCCTTGAAGTAGTTTTACTAATGACAATTTATGCTCTTGATTGAGTTTTTTTTTTGATATTTAGGAATCATCCTAGTGAGACTTCTACTTGATTTGTCAAATATACCATGGATGTTTTAGTAAGATATGACATTTGAACTTCATGTGGCAGAAGTTTTTGAAGAATGTCCTTGGCTGCAAGAAAGTTTGATGAACTAGATACAGGAAGGATGGACTATAATGAGTACTCCTTCTTTGATGAACAACCAAAAGGTTTCTCACTCATTCCATAATGGTTCTGCATAATTTTTTTAAGTGCCTCATCCTCTTCATGTAGCTACAAGAAAGGGTCTCTATTTAGCATCATAAGATGTGCAACTTAGTTAAATTCCTCTGTCTCTTCACCTAGGTCTGGACATACTGGATTTACTATCTCGGGTAGGGGCTATGCAAGAGGATAGAGGGAAAGATTCTTTATAGTTATACCATCTTACATATTCATGTCTCCTGACCAGCATCCTATGTATGAATCAATTGTAGTTGACCGAGGCCTTCCTAAAATAATAGGATATACACCCAATATGGCTTTAGGAGAAATTATCAAGAATTAACTGTTGTGGGTCCACAAAACACACCCCATTTCAGTCCTCTGACCATAGGGACCCCCAATTTTTTTGGTTTTTGAGTCTACCCCTCTCCTTGTTCCTTGAACTGGGTTTCTTGAGGAGCCCGTTGAGGAAAATCCAAGTGTTTTTGGCCTTTTCACCCTTTCGGCATTTTGGAGGACCACTTCTGTTGAGAGTTTTTTTTACACAAGTCAAATTTATAGGATCTCAAGATTCAATCTCCTCTCTTGAAAGAATAACGAAGTGGCACTAGAAGGAGGGCCTCAAGACTGAAAAGCTGGATAACATTGGATGTTTTTCTCCAGAATGGTTTGAACGAGTGCTTAGATTATCTCTAAAAAGAGGTGAGTTCCTTGAACTCACTCACCACCATAGATCTCACAGCAATAAAGGGAAGACAAGAGAGAACTCCTATCACAATCCTACTAAGTGAAAAAAGCCACTTGGACAGAAATCACGCATCTGTCTTGACTATTCTTGCAGCCATAAATAAAAATCATAACTTGCAAAATCTAAATTTGTAGCAACCTCATCCAATGGCTTTCTTCTCTAACGCACAAAGCTCACCATTAAACTTTTTTGGGAAGCTCCATGAATTGCCCAAGAATCTGGAGAAGTTTTGCACATGTTTCATATATGGAAAATCAAGGAAAATAGAAGGGAACATCTGTGTCTTCAAAGAATTTTGTAACCGCAAAGAGATTGCCCACCAAGATGTTGTATGTCATCTTTTCACATACACTTTGGGGGAATTTGCATACAACTGGTACATGAACCTACCAATGGGGTCTATCTATGACTGGATTGAATTTGAAACCAAATTACTAAATCAATTTAAGTTGTATGTGGATCCTTCTACGACACATCACCAGTTCATAACAATAAAAAAATATCCTAAGGAACCCATCGCCGTGTTCAATCACAATTTCCAAAAAATGCATCAAAAGTTGGAAGCTCCTTACACCGTACCAGAGGAAACCATTATAAAAGTTTACCTCAAAGCTCTGGACCCCTTCACTTCAATTTTTCTAAGAAGACTCCCACCTGCGGATAGAGACACAATAAAAAAGGTGTATAATGAGGTCATAATATTCACACAACAAATGGACCTGCAAGAAGGGAACATCGCAACTATGCCCACCATTAAAACATCACTGCCCCACATCCATTTTCAACAAGAAGTAAAGCTTTGGCCACTCATACACCTTCGCTAAACCCAATTATGGGATAGTCATTCACAACCCTACCAGCGTCCATCACTTATCCTTGTTATAAGGCTTATAAAATAGTGTTTGTGGAGAAAAGGGTTATTCCCCCAGCTAAACCTGATACTCACCTAGCCTTTGAGTTGGATGTCATGAAGAAAACCTTGTCCCAACTCGCAAGTGATCTCACCAGGATGAAGTTGAATCCTTCCCAAAACCAAAGTGGGTACCAACGGGCACCATTTGGTCTGAATGCTTATCCTTAGAATCAAAATCAGAGTCTAAACACTTAAAACAATAACAACAATACATAGGATAATCCATTTGGGCAGCAAAGACCAAATAGACCATGGAACACCTAGCCCAAAAATGGTAGCATACCGACGGATAATTCTAACACCTATGAGGCTGTGGAGGCCAATTGTGTTGGGGCTCCGAATCTATGCCAAGAAAATAACGGATATGGAAGAAACTCTTATAACCAATATCCTCAAAATCCAGAGGAACCACCCATTCAGTTGAACGCCATGATGTTTGATTCCTATGAGTCTAGAAATGGGGAAAGTTTGGGAGAAGAAGAGTTCATGTTCCCATTTCAGAAAGAGAACAAACTTGAGTACACTGAAGTTCATGCTTTCCAAAATGATAATCAAAACTCCTAAAATCTATGGAACATAAAGGAACCTATGACTGATGGCATACCTCTGAGTAAAAAACCAACTCCACCAGATCCTCGAGCAAGAAATAATCTTGCGCCACCTAGAGGCCCAAATGCTCTTGTGTCATCTCCACCAAACATGTTTGCTAGTTATAGGAACCTAGCATGGTCAAATGATAAATACAGTGTAGTTAAAGAATTAAAGAAAAAAGGTGAACACATTCATGTTTGAGATGCTTCAAGGTTGTTGAATCGCCTCACAATAGTTGTGGAATAATCATGCTCAAGGCCTTTCTTAGGAATAGTTTACTCAATCTAAGGACTACTTCTCCCGTTATGAGGTGCATTTAACTTGTCAACCCAAGGATGTATACTTGAAATAGTCGGCACAATATGTGCACTAGGTTCCTTAAAGAGTCATTCTGCTTATGCTGCAGAAAGGTAAAAATGCATAAAAGAAACCTACACTAGTGCTGCAGGAAAATAATACACTTATCTCCTTACTGAAATGAACGCTAGAAATTGAAAACTCTACTTAAACCTATACTTTCAACCTAGAACATCCATTATAACTATTCTTGCAGATGCTACAAGAACATTCACAAGGTACAATGCTGTAGGAAGAAATTGTAACTTCTATCTGAAATAATGGAAATACTGGAAATGCTGGAAGGAAATATATTCTATTCTAACCTATTCCACCTCCCAAGTGGGCCCCCTTCATTGGTTTCTGCTAATCTATTAACACAGAACATAAACCAAGAATTACTTCATTGTATTTCAAAAACTCATTACATAAAAAAAATACATGAAACTTAAAATAGCTTGCTGTAAGATATAATAGTTTTCTTCCAAAAACTTCTTTCTCTAACTTTTCTCTCTAACTTCAAACTATCGGTCCAATCCCTATCAATAGAGGATCAAACACTTATTACAAAACAGAAAATAAACTATCTTGCTGAAAACATGCCGAAGAAGAAGATGGAAATGCAACAGCCCGCGGTGTGGGTAATAAAGCTTGGGCGACCAGTTCAACATAATAAAGTGCAGAGGGAATATAGAAACACTACATCCCCGCATCGTGGAATAATGGCTCCTCCATTGTAGCAGCCGTGTCTCCTGGTGCTGTGATGATCACTCCACCGTAGCTGGTCCTCAATAGTCTTCCTTGAATGCTGTCGACCACTCTCCAGTCACTTCCTCTCCTGTCAAGTTAGTTGTGATGCAGAAATATTCATGCAACAAGCTTAATCAAATTAAATCTAGATATTAGAACATATATTCTGATGGTTATATGAAATACTGCACTATATGTATAATATTAGTAAAATATGTCAAATATCTACCCATGGTTTATCAATTCTATCTAGACTTTATCACAAGTTTTAACTGGCTAGGCTCACAAATGTTTTGTCAAAAACTAGAACAGAGTATTTAAAATTATACAAAATAAAGGCAATAATTTGGCCTTATCATCTGTCCCTTGGTTAATCAAATGCTTGTCCTCAAGTATTGCATCTTCTGGCAGTTGACCTAAAGTCACCAACTTCAATTCTTCCTCGCCTCTGACTCTTGAAGGAGTAGTAGAATCCTCTTGTTCTTTCCCAAACTTCCCTCTCGAGACTGTAGGGTTTTGTGGCTTAGCTGCAGGAACCGAAGTTTCTCCCACTAACTTCCATTTACCTTTTGTTTAGGTGGAAGTAGGTATATTTCTCATGTGAGTGGGTAAAGGCACATTTTCTTGTAAATTTTTGGTTTCTGCCCCTTGGGTACTTTTCTCAACAACTGGGTCAGGGAGAACTGCATTATCTTGGCTAATTTGCACATTAGGGGCAATTTGAGGCTGCAGGGTTTTATGATGGACAAATTCTTCCCATGCCATAGGAGAGACATCCCTAAGAGATCTTTCTATGAGCAATTTAATTAGGGC
>MU223274.1:571882-587804 GCA_018584345.1 Thuja plicata
CTAATTTGCACATTAGGGGCAATTTGAGGCTGCAGGGTTTTATGATGGACAAATTCTTCCCATGCCATAGGAGAGACATCCCTAAGAGATCTTTCTATGAGCAATTTAATTAGGGCATGGTGAGTAACAGAATTGTCATTTCCTTTATGGGTTTCCTCGGCACTAATGTACAACATATTAAACAATAAATTGAGGGCATTCATTGGGATATTATGTCGTACATAACTAAGAAGCTTAAAATGATGCGCATGTAAATTACAAAATCTTCCTTCACAGGTGAAATACCTAATAATGTGCGTGGCCAACTCATGATATGGTGGAGGAATGGACATTCTTTTGCACCCCTGTTTAGTGATCTCCAGAGGAGGGTCACCTGGCAGGGTAAACTGGGCCCTAGATGACCTAGCATCATGCGCATTGGCACTAATACATTTGGTACCAAATTGCAACGGCAGTGCCGTTGCAGTTTTTCCGTCACAACCTTGTCGTCATCGCAATTGCGACGGTCTGCCGTCACAATTGCGACGACGACAAGGTTGTGACGGAAAAACTGCAACGGCACTGCCGTTGCAATTTGGTACCAAATGTATTAGTGTGGGGTAGTGTTCCCCTGCTGCTGGAAAACTGGTTACTTCCACTATTCACTCCTCTATTGTAATGACTATCAACCCCTATACCATTGCTTGGCCTTCATCAAATGTGTTTGCAAATTTTGTTGCTACTTCCTCATCAAACTACGTCAATTTTAAGAAATATCCCATCTATCCACAGGCATTAAATATTCTTACTACCTCATTATCAGAAAGTAAAATAATATGAACTACTGGTTCATGCCACTGCAATTGGCCCCCCATTTGTGCTTACCAAATTCAACCTCTACTCTGTTCTCGACAATTACCTTCTTCTCTTTTGAATTGCAGACTACTTCTTGTAAAACCATAGACCCTTTTTCACATTCTTCTGGTACTCTTGGTATGAACAATAATAATGTACTTTAACAGAATGAATTATAGATATTCATGCGAGATTTATGTCGTGGTTTTAATAGTGGGTCACATCTAGTCTGACAATTAGGGGTTTATTCAGAATAAAGGTACGACACTTGACACTTGTGTGATGCGACAGTTGGATTTTAGTTAAGACAAGGCTAAAGTATAGATTTGAGGATCTTAACGAGTAAATAGAAATGACATTTTAGGAATTGACACACTTCCCTGCCCCCTACAAAACATTGACAAGTGTCCTCACTTGTCAGACTTGGCAGAAGGTACGGAACTGGATTAAGGTGGCAATGATACATTTATTGCAGTATTCGATATAACCAGCAAAATCTATGTGCTAAAAATGGAAATAAATTTGAAAATCTCATACCTCTTAATTGATCATCGCACGTGCCAGGAATGGTTGGCGAGAGTGGAATGACAGCGTCAGCGGTTGGCATGTGTTAGCGCATGATCTCTTTATTAAAAGCATAGAAAAATGATGATGTGGGAGGTGGGTGGATGGAAGATCAAGGAATGAAATGGGTTGAAAAAGAAGAATGTATAAAGTGAATGGAGAATTTGAACTTTATGTAAACATAAAGTTTTTATTATGGTCATGCTTCAAAGGAATTCTTATTGAAGAGCTGCAGGAAGGAGGTTGACACCCTCTGTTGTAGGAAGTGTTACCTGTTGATCCTTTAAAACTGGCTGGTTGAATTGCTGCAAGAAGCCTTCTTTCATCTGTGGCTAGTGATACAACTTTAGTCTATGTCCATTGACTAATATCTTGAAGTGTATAGGGTCAATTGTGGTCAACTGGACTGCTCCATTTGTAAATACATGGCTTATTTCATATGGACCTAGCCATCATGTCTATAGCTTGCTTGGTATCTCTTGGAATTTGGAATCATATAACAATGCCCAATCTCCAACTTGGAACTGCTTACTCTTAATATGGGAGTCATGCCACTGTTTCCTTTGCTTTTGGATAATTTTTGTGCACTGTAGGGTAGACTTGCACATTTCATCCAAAAAATTGAGATGTAGCAAGCGCTCTCTCTATGTTGCAGGAAGATCAATATTTAACTCCAGTGTTATTCTTAATGTCTTGTGTTCAAATTGAATCGGTAACATTGCTACTTTACCATATAACAGTTCGAATGGAGTGAACCCTGTGGTGGTCTTCCATTTTGTTCTATATGCCCAGACGACTTCTGATAGTCTGTTTCTCTAATCTCGGTGATGCAAATGAATAGTCTTTGTTAAGATTGCTTCTATTTCCTAATTTGTAACGTCTGCTTGTCCATTGGCTTGAGGGTGATAGGGGCTTGACTTCCGATGTCTGATATTATATTCCTTCATGAGCTCTGTTATCAAATTGGAAGTGAATTGAGTACCTTGATCAGTAACAAGTTCTCTTGGCACGCCATATCTAGTAAAAATTTCTTCATACAGAAATTCAGCAACTTTATGATCCTTGGCATGCTTCATTGCTCTTACTTCGACCTATTTGGTTAAGTAATCTGTGCACACCAGAATGTATGACTTCCCATTGGATGGAGGGTCTATGGGACCAATAAATTCCATGCCCCATTTATCAAATGGTGTTACCACCACCTGTGGGTTTAAGGGCATTTCATCTGATCTTGTTGGTCAGCCCATTCTTTGACATTTGTCACACTTCCTTGTATAACTGGCTGCATCTTTGTGAAGTGTAGGCCAGTAGTAGCCAGTTGTTAAAATCTTTTGTGCTGTTCTTTTGGTTGCAAAGTTTCCTCCACATGGATCATTATGACATGCATGCAAAATTTCATATGTCTCATCTTCTCTCACACATCTCCTCATGACTTGGTCAGGCCCAGTGTAAAATAATAAGCTATCAATCAAAGAGAAATGGAAGCTTTTCTCTACAAGCAACTTCTTATCCTTATAAGAGAAATGTGTGGGCATTTTGTTAGGTGCTAGGTAATTAGCTATATCAGCATACCATGGATTTTGGACAGCAATATGAAATAAATGTTCTTCTGGAAATGCATCATCTATCAAAGTAGTATCTTCTTCAACATGATGAATTTTGGATATATTAGTAGCTACCACGTTTGCTTTCCCTGGCTTGTCAATGATTGTTATATCAAATTCCTACAAAAGAAGGAGCCATCTTGCTAACCTTCCTGTGATGGCAGGTTTGTTCATGAGATACTTAATTGCTGCATGGTCAGTATGAACAAAGATAGGATAACCAGTTACATAATGGAAGAATTTGTTCAGAGCATAAACTACTGCTAGCAATTCTTTCTCAGTCACTGTATAGTTTAACTCTAGTCCATGTAGACTCTTACTAATAAAATAGATTACATTTTCAAGGTTTTTAGAATTTTTTCCTAAGACAAAACCTACAGCATAGTTTGAAGCACCTGTATGTATGTGAAATGGAAAAGTCCAGTCAGGACCCCTAAGTAATGGTGTAGTTGTCAAAAGTGACTTGAGCTACAGGAAGGATTCATCACATTCTTTTGTCTAAGAAAAACTAGCTTCTTTGGTAAGTAAGTTGTATAGAGGAATAGCTATTTGACTAAAGTTTTGGATAAACCTCCTATAATAGCTAGCATGACCTAGGAAAGATCTGACATCTTTTTTCTTAGCAGGAATAGGGAGTGTGAGAATTACCTCTATCTTTGTAGGGTCTACTTGGATTCCAGCTTCAGAGATAAAATGTCCCAACACCACTCCTTCCTGCATCATTAGACATGTTATGTTCCTCGCATCTAATTAGTACTTTTTTCAAGTTCTTCAGAGCTTCCTCAAATGTGACACCGAATGTAGTGAAGTCATCCATGTAGAGTTCCATGCAATCAGTGATATATCAGTAAAGATGCTGATCCCAGCTCTCTGAAAGGTAGCAGGTGAATTGCATAATCCAAATGGTAGTACTGAATAGGCATATGTGCCCCAAGGGCATGTGAACATGGTCTTTTCCTGATCTTTGGGGGCAATGCTTATCTGATTGTAACCACTGTATCCATCCAGAAAGGAAAAGTATTTCTTTCCAGCTAAATTATCCAAGACCTAGTCAATAAAAGGTAAAGGAAAGTGGTCCTTCTTTGTGGCATTATTTAATTCCCTATAATCCACACATATCCGCCACTTACCTTCTTTCTTAGGTACAATGACCAATGGTGATACCCACTTGCTATCAGAGATTGGATAGATGAATCCAGCATCCAACAACTTCTGCAACTTAGTTTTAACTATTTCTCTCAGTGCAGGATTTATTCTCCTTTGAGGTTGACGAAGTGGCAAGCTTCCATCACTGATGTCAATTTTGTGGTTGCAGAGTTTAGGGTTTAGTCCTTCCATATCCCCATAATCCCATGCAAAGGCTTTTTGATGTTGGCTGAGGAGGTCGGTTAACAATACCAACTGTGATTGGGACAACTTGTTGTTGACATGGAGGTTATGACCAGGGGAAAGTTCCATTGTTATTGTTAGCTCTGCCATTAACACTTCGGGCATTGGACTTCTAGCTATTTCACTTGTCAGTAATTGATCAATTATCTCAGGGGTTGCTGGAAACACACTATCCTCATAGGTACATAGCTGTAAAACAAAACTCTCTAAAACATATTTAGCCACAACACATTCATTGGTAAGAATGCTCTGTATCACATCATCTTCCTCTTGCATCTTTAGAAAATATTGCCTATGTGACATCTTGAGATGGGCTACTAAATTCAGCTCTTCCTCCTCATCCCCTAAGTCTGGCCAAATAGGTTCTCCCAAGTCTGGCTGGGGTTGGGCAGGTGGATATAAGGCTAGCTTCCTTATGGCTTGACCATTTGAAATTGTCATAGTGCCTGATCTGCAATTAATTTTGGCATCAGTGGTGGCTAGCCAGGGTCTTCCCAATATTACAGGATAGCCAACAAAGTTTACTTTAGGAGATAGGATAAGAAAATCAGTAGGATATTCCCATGAATCTAAGGTAACTACCACATCCTCTATGAGACCATCTGGAGTAACAGTTGAACTATCAGGAAGTTGTAACACTGTGGGTGTTGTTCTTAAGCCTTCTATGCTTAGCCTATGCATTGTATCTTTAGTCATCACATTTATTACTGCTCCCAAATCAATTAGAGCATTTTTCACAGTCTATCCATTTATTATCAGGTTGACTACTAGGCTGCTAGGATCTGAATACTTTGGTATTACCACCTTTCCTAACATGATATCTACTAGTTGCCCTATAACGTGTACTGTTTGAGGGTCTTTCTTCTTCCGTCCTAGCTTCTTAAGGCATGCTTCCTTAATAGCCTTTCCATAAAGAGGTATATCTTTGATAGCTTGGAACAGAGGGATTTGGATGTTCATATTTTTCAGCTGCTCAATAATATCAAAATTTTCTTCCTCTTGGGGTATAGGTTTTTCCTTTTTTAGCCTATGTGGAAAGGGTGGATTTATTAGAGTGTGGACAGTAGTTCTGCTGGGTATATCAGTTGGCTGACTGGTATTTGGCAGTGTGGCTTCTGGAAGTAGTGCTGCAGGAGTGTCTGCAACTTCCGTGATAATAGGATATTTAGGTGTAGGAAAAGTAGTACCAGACCTCAAATGGATATCATCTATCTCTAATCAATAAGTAGGGCACTGCTGAGTTTTAGTAGTGTACGTTTGTTGCTACTGTTGTTTGTTGTTTGGATTTGGCTGTGGTTGAGCAGGAAATTGGGTTGACTTTGGATTAGCATTAGTTGCTGCAGGAGGTGGCATTATTGTAGGTGGTTGCACTGGAGGTGGTAATTGTGGACCACCAAAATTTTGGTTAGGCCACTGTGGAGGCCCCCTCCATTGATTAGTTAGCTGCCAATTTCTTTGTGGTGGTTACCATTGATTCTGTTGATTAGGCCACTGGTTGTTTTGCGGGTTTTGCCACTGGTTATTTTGCTAGTTAGGCCATTGGTTATTCTACTTGTTTTGCCATTGGTTATTTTGATGGATTGGCCATTGGTTATTTTTCCAGTTAGGCCATTGGTTATTCTGCTGGTTTGGCCACTGAGGTTGAGAGTACTGAGAAGTGTTATGATAACTTTGGTTTTGCCATTGATTATTGTTAGAATTTGAAAATTGTAGAGGATCTTGTGGCATACCTTGTCGTGAAGCCCATGGTCGATGTTGAGCAATGAAGAACACTTGATCATTGTCTCCTTCTCTTCATGTAGTCAATTGGAAAATGTTGATTTTTCAGGTTTGCTACCAGCTTACATCCACAGTCTTTCTTTTGTTTGCGGCAATGTGGACAGTACTTAGCCAATTGTGATTCAGCTTTAGCATGCTTCTTCTTGGTAGTGATTGTGTCAAGATGTGTAGCTACATCATTTATAATGTCTTTCTTGAAATCCATGAGAAAATTAGATATATCTAGCTTTGAAATGCCCGAACCAATCCCTTTTGTGACTGTGGGCTGGAATCCTCTGCCTTTCATCATAGTTGACCTTGAGTAGTTGAGGCAGATTTTCTTGAGGTCATCCCATGAGGATTGGGATATGTCTCCACCAGTCATCAAGTCTAATGCTTCCAAATAGTTATCGTTTACCCCCCTCAAGAAGACTAGTTTCTGTGAATCCTCTGCCAGTACATGCTGGGGATTCTTCTACATTGTGTACAAAAAACATGAAACATAGTCCTCCAATGTTTCATCCTCCTTTTGAGACATCCTAAAGATATCATCTCCTTTTGGGTCACTCCCTTTGCAATAATCTTTGTATTTCTGTAGAAAAGCATCTGCATCTCATCCTAGGTACCTACTGCATTAGCTCCTAAGCCCATGAACCATTGTAAGGCTAACTCTTTCAGTGTTGTAGGAAATAACTTGAGCTTATGGGCATCGGTATTATAGTTGAAGCTTCGATAGAGTATGTCAAACTCAAACAAAAAAGGTGTCAGGATCCTCCATTATAAGACCATAAAACTTTAGAAGAGTAGCTGTGGGTATATTTTTGAGATTAGAATTGTTTATAAGGCTTGGGAGAGGAAATGGAAAAGTAGGTTGTGCCATTACTGAAGGTATTTGATTATGGGGTTGCTGCTGGAAAGGAGCATTAGCTACGGGATTGTTAAAAATAGGTGGATTTGGGCCAGAATTATCTAGAAAGCTGGCCAAGATTTCTACAAAAGGTCAGAGGCTGCTTATATCAAGTGGTTCTGCTCTGGAGGAAGATGTTGCAGGAAAGTTGAGACTTGCGTCTTCAAAGGGTAACTCAACTTCTTCAACTTTATCGTTCAAATTAGCAGACTCTTCTGGGAGAAATCTACCATATTCATCTCATTGCCTTTCTCTTCAAAGCATGTAATTGAATTCTTCACACTCGTGAATAAATTTTTAGGGATACAAATCTAAAAGCTAACCATGAATGAAAAAATGACTCAAAAATGTTCCTAGCTTGACACCATCCCTGGCAGCGGTGCCAAAAATGAACTGCCTCACAATAGGTGTGGAATAATCATGCTCAAGGCCTTTCTAAGGAATATTTTATTCAATCTAAGGACTAATTCTCCCATTATGAGGTACATTTAACTTTTCAACCCAGGGACGTATAGTTGAAATGGTTGGCACGATATGTGCACTAGGTTCCCTAAGGAGTCATTCTGCTTATGCTGCAGAAAGGTAAAAATGCATAAAAGAAACCTACACTAGTGTTGCAGGAAAAGAATACACTTATCTCCTTACTAAAATAAATGCAGAAAATTGCAAACTCTACTTAAACCTATACTTTCAACCTAGAACATCCATTATAACTATTCTTGTAGATGCTGCATGAACATTCAAGGGGTACAATGCTGCAGGAAGAAATTGTAACTTCTATCTGAAATACTGGAAATACTAGAAATGCTGGAAGGAAATCTATTCTATTCTAACCTATTCCACCTCCAAGTGGGTCCCCTTGGTTGGTTTCTGCTAATCTATTAACACAAAACATAAACCAAGAATTACTTCATTGTATTTCAAAAACTCATTACATAAAAATAATACATGAAACTTAAAATAGTTTGTTGTAAGATATAACAGTTTTCTTCCAAAAAATTCTTTCTCTAACTTTCCTCTCTGACTTCAAACTATCAGTCAAATCCTTATAAATAGAGGATTGAACACTTATTACAAAACAAAAAATAAACTATCTTGCTGAATACATGCCGGAGAAGAAGATGGAAATGCAACAGCCCGCGGTGTGGGTAATAAAGCTTGGGCGACTAGTTCAACATAATAAAGTGCTGAGGGAATATAGAAACACTAAATCCCCATGTTCTAGAATAATGGCTCTTCCATTGTAGCATCCGTGTCTCCTGGCGCTGTGATGATCACTCTGTCGTAGCTAGTCCTAGACAGTCTTCCTTGAATGTTGTCGACCACTCTCCAGCCGCTTCCTCTCTTGTCAAGTTAGTTGTGATGCGGAAATATTCATGCAACAAGCTTAATCAAATTAAATCTAGATATTAGAACATATATTCTGGTGATTATATGAAATACTACACTATATGTATAATATTAGAAAAATATGTCACAAATATATACCCATGGTTTACCAGTTCTATCTGGACTTTATCACAAGTTTTAACTGGCTAGGTTCACAAATGTTTTGTCAGAAACTAGAAAAAAGTATTTAAAATTATACAAAATAAAGGCAATAATTTGGCCTTATCAATTTCCCTTCTTAGAGAGAAGCCCTCTTGAAATCCTTAGAACAATCAAAGCAAGGCACAACGACTAGCACTGCAAAGACCACCTCTAATGTCAACACTCCTGAAGCTTTCTTGACGATGTTCAAAGATAAGATAGAGGTACCACCATTCCTACTTAGTCTGTGGATATTTGGGAACAAATTACACAATTTCTTGATTGATTCAAGGGCTTCGTGTAATGTCATGCCTTTGTTCTATGAAAAACTGGGAATGACTCCACAAAAAAAGAGCAAAGTAGTGATCCAGCTCGACAAAATAGATTCAAGGTAACTGGTGTTCTCAAGGATGTACATATCCAATTGGTTGTTGACCCAAGGATACAAGAATACATTGATGTGCACATAGTAGATATCCTTGAGACTTACAGAATGTTGCTGAGTTGAGAATGGACCATATTCTTTAGAGGACGGTTGTCCACTGATTTCACACTACTGTGGTTACCATGGAAATGACTGAACAACCAAATCAAGATTGATGTCGAGCCTAAATTAAAGAGGATGATCACTAACTATAATGCTCTAAATGAAATTTTTTTTACGCAGACCAACCTAGTAACCTATCGGATGGACGACATTTTCATGTTCCAAATCAGAGAAGTTGAAGAACAAGGACATAGTCCGGTGCAAGGCCTACTAGAGTTCAACATCCATAAGGACATCTTTCTTAACTTTATCAGTAGTATAATGACAAGCATGCAAAACCTAGGGAAATATATGGACCCTAACATCCTTCTACTGTTGGGTACTATCAATTGCATCAAGAGAGTCACTCAAAATTCACGTGCTCCAATTGCCAAAATGCATTGTCTCGAGTGCTAACCAAAATTGCCCTACCACTTGAAGCCCTAAAGGATCCCGAAGAAGAAAAGGAAACTCTTGAAGTGGCAAGTGGAGGGGGCACAATGACTAGGATAGATGACCTAGTGGACCTAGATGCCCTGACCAAAATTCAAGATAGTAGGTCAGCTTTAGATACCAAAATCCATACATTGAACTTATTCAGTGACTGGAGCACTTCAGATGATGGAGCATGCCCACCATACAAAGAGCTAAAAGAAGATAAAGACAGTGAAAGTACTAAATTCCTTGACCTCAAACATATCCAAGAGATGGGAAAAATAGAGTCAACTTCCTCAAGTAGTGACAGAGGAAAGAAGAAAAAACCCCAAACAAAGGGATTCTCAAAGAGGGTCCTTGATGATTCAAAACCTACAAAACAATACCAAATATGGAAATTACACTTCAATGGCTCTAAGTGTAAACAAGCATCAGGAGCATTGATCGAACTCATAAATCCAAGAGGTAAGTCTTTCTATGCTACATATAGATTACAATTTATGTGCACTAAAAATGTTGGAGAATATGAAGCATTGGTCCGTGGATTCCTCCTGGCCCACAAGAAAGGAATAAAATCATTGATAGTAGAAGGAGATTCACAATTAGTCATCAAGAAAGTCTGCACTAAGTATTCATGCATTGATAAGAGTATTTTAGCCTACCAAAACAAGGCATGGGACTTGATCAATGACTTCGAAGCATTCAACATCAAGGCCATCCCACAAAGGAAGAAGGTTGACGTTGATTCCCTAGCCTTATCCGCCAGTCTGTTACAACCAATGGAAAAATATAAACAAAATAAGTTCTCATTTGAACTCATTGTAGCACCGGTCATCCTAGATAACATCACCAATTTCCAAGCCTTTCAAGATAACCAATACATCCTTGAGTTCATCATGTGCACAAGTGTGTTCAAAAAGAAGATCATAGACAAAGAGAAGGAAGAGGCAGAAGAGGAAGTTGGCCTAGAAGACCCCAAAGATCAAGGCATCATAAAACTAAGGACCAATTTCATACAAAAAGGAATCATAAAATTGGAGATGATTTTTGACAGTGATGGGACTGTTGTGAAAAGACGTCCAAACATACCGCCCAAAGAAGAGCCAAGAGAAGAGCGAAGAGCAGTCCAAATTGGGAAATTTTGTACCAAAGAAGAGAAAGATGAGGTGGTCCACCTCCTTACATAATTTCAAGATGTCATAGCTTGGAGTTATGAAGAACTAAAAATATATGACACATCGGTCATAGTACACAATATCCCACTGAAGCCGTATTCCAAACCATTTTGACAGCGCCAACGTCCCGTAAACCCTACTATGGAGCCCCTAATACAAAAGGAAGTCTAGAAGTTGATGGATGCTAGAATCATATTCCCCATATGACACTCCACATGGGTGGCCAACTTAGTACCCATGAGAAAGAAGACGATGAGATTTGATTATGTGTGGACTTCCAAAATCTGAACAAAGCCTCTCAAAAGAATAACTACCTGCTCCCTTCTCTCGATAAGGTACCACAAGTAGTGAATGGTTCCCAAATGATGTCTTTCCTAAATGGCTATTTAGGGTATAACCAAGTAATGGTGCAAGAGGAGGACAGATTAAAGATGACATTCACCACCAAGTGGGGGACATTCACCTATCGACGGATGCCCTTTGGTTTAATCAATGTTGGGGATACTTTCCATAGAGTGATGGACACTGATTTCAAAGGGATAGTCAGAAAATGTATCATCATCTACATGGAAAATCTGACTATTTTTTCAAAACAGTGAGCCGATCATATAAGAGATCTAAGGAGAATCCTCCAAAGATGCAAGAAATGTGGGATTTCCCTAAACCCTAGAAAATGTGTATTTGGGGTAATAGAAGGAAATTTGCTTGGACACATAATCTCAAAAATAGGGATAGTGATTGACCCCAACCAGGTCCAAGCCCTTCTCAAGCTAATGCTGCCTCACAGTCACAAAGAGTTGAAGTCTTTCTTCAGGAAGATTAAATTTGTAAGGAAGTTCATCAGTAGTTTTTTCGAGATAGTAAAACCACTCAACGACATGCTAAAGAAGGATGCTAAGATTGAGTGGACTCCCTTAGTAAGAAATTTATTTGAAGAGATCAAGAATGCAATTGTAACAACCCCTGTTCTTGTTAGTCCAGATTACACTCTTCCCTTCAAAGTATATTCTTTGGCATCAGAACATTCTTGTGTCGGCATCCTCACGCAAAAGAAAGATGGGGAGAATGAGAGAGCAATACCCTTCATGAGGTGTCCCCTTAAAAATGCTGAAGGAAAGTACCCCATCCTAGACAAATAGTCTTTTTCACTAGTCAAAGAGGTGAAGAAATTACAACACTACATATTGAGGAGCAAAGTATTCAGGATAGTCCCCAACATAGCCGTTAAATATCTGTTAATGCAGAATGAGCTAGGAGAGCAAAGAGGAAAATGGATGGAAATACTGCAAGAATTTGACCTAGAGATCCAGCCAATGAAATTAGTGAGAGGCCAAGGCCTAACCATGTTGATCTTCAAAGTTGAAGAGGGTCTAGTATGCCAAACTTACACTAATCAAAGTGTGATCACTAATATATGGTATCAAGATTTAGTTTACTAATTACTACAGAATCGCTTCCCAGAGGGGATGAATAGCTCACAAAGAAGGGATTTGAAAATCAAAAGCAGCTCCTACATGTTGAAGAATAGTCAGTTGTATAAACACAATTATGAAGGTCTATACCTAAGGTGCCTGGGCAAGATCGAAGCAAAGCAGGTCCTAGAAGATTTTCATGACAGATACAGGATAGGACATGGTTCGGCTAAGGCAATGGCTCACCAAATCTTAAGGGTAGGGTATTTTTGGCCAACATTGTTCAAAGACACTGGAGAAAACATGAGATCATGCCATACTTTCCAAACAAGTGCAACTTGAGAGAGAAATCTAGAAATGCCCTTACAATCAGTATACAAGGTACGTTCGTTCACCCAATGGGGCTTAGATTTTTTTTGAGTGATTAATCCCCCTTCATCTATAGGAGACAAGTTCAGTCTAATGGTTACTAATTATTTCACACGTTGGACGGAGGCCCAAGCACTGAAGAAATGCACCATGCAGGCAGTAACTAAGTTCTTAGAGGAGCACATCATAACCAGGTTTGGTATACCATTCTATATGGTATGTGAAAATGGTCCCTCTTTCTCGTCCACCTTGCTCACATAAAGGGCCTTTGAAAACTAGGTAATCCTCAAATTATCTTCAAATCATTATCCACAAGGTAATGGCATAGCGGAGTCTACAAACAAGAACCCGACGATAGTGATCAAACATCTCCTTGATGAGAATCCTCGGGATTGGGACACACAACTGAAATATGTTCTGTGGACAGAATGCATGAGATAAAAAATTCCTTGGGGACATTCCCATACCAACTGGTCTATGGGTTGCAACCAGTCTTCCCTATGAACTTGAAAATCCCAATTTAGAGATTTATGGACAAGTACATGGGAGACAAAGATTGATTGCAAGTTAGACTCATGAACCTCCTCAACCTGAAGGAGAAAATAATGTTGGCCTTGGAGCATGTATCAAAGCACTAGGCCATCATCAAGTGATGGTTCTACAAGAGAGCCACCATTAAAGCTTTCAGAATCTCTGACCTTGTCCTCATGTGGCAGAAGGCAAAAGAAAAGTTGAGAACCCGCACCAAATTTCAAAATTTATGGACTAGCCCCTATCAAATATCAGAGATCCTGGGGGAGAACACTTTCAAGATCAACAACTTAGACAAAGAGTTGACCCCATTTCCATTCAATGGGAAATTCCTCAAACACTATTTAGATCCTAAGCAGGACTTCCTTTCCGTTGCTGGTATCATAGTTTCATCCTTTTGTTTTATTTTCTTTCTTTTTTTCTTTCATTTTTTTTCCGTCGTCGGTCCCTTTCTTCTAACCATGGTTGTTCCCCCCTTTGTTGGGGATCATTTTCCTTTGGGTCATTGTGTCTTGGATTCATTCCAAGTGGTCCCTAAATTAGAGCAGAGGTATTTCTTAGTCAAATTCTCCAATGAAATATGCAACACAGAGAACGTTCCAAGAATCAAAGTGGCAACATCTATCATTGACAAACAAAAATATGTTTAAAAGCTCAGTCATCCTAATCACAAAGAACATTAAGAGATGACACCCAAGAGCATTGGTTTCTCAAGCATTTATCAGTTGTAACTAGCACTAGTGTGTGTATTTGGGTACCCACCAATCCCAGAACCCAAGTCTAAATGAATGCAAAGGCAGGGGGAAAAGAAAAATATCTCAAGAAGAAAGGAACAAAGTACATAAAAGAGAAATGGCCCGAAGTGGTCACAAGTGTAAAATCTAAGTAGCATAGCCTAATCATTACTCAGATTGATCAAAGAAAAAATAAGAAACTATTGCAATGAAAAGAACTCTCATACATAGCTACATCCTAGCAGACAAAATATACAAGGGTGACTATAGAAACATCTACTGGAGCTATAGACACCTGACCGATAGTAGAGAAAGGTTACATTTGGGATTTAGGGAAATTTTTTTTGGGGCTATGGACACTTGACTGGCAGCAAAGCACTTTTCGAGAAGCCTTGGTCTACATGGTGAAGGTCACAAATAACTAACAAATGTTCTAGTTACCATAATCAAAAGGTCAAGGAATGAACACACATGAGCACACACTGAGAGATCAACAGAAAATTTCAAACTGGGAAATCATTGAAAGATAGCCAACACGAACAACTCTTGATTTTCATTCCGCTGCAAAGTTAGAATCTAGAAGGGTCTTGATGATGAAGAAATTCCTTGGTCATTTCTCCTTTTTTCGGGGATATTTGTTGTGGGTACACAACACACATCCCATTTTTGTCCTCTGACCATGGGGACCTAAGGTTAGAAACATTTCTAGGTTAGGAAGCATTTTTGGTTTGTAAGGTGTTTTTTTCCACTATTCTTGTAATGACCAAGGTCAATCAATGAACAAACACCTGATGAAATTATTTTTCCATTAGTATACTTAGAGAAAAAACACAGACAACAAGCATTAGTGGTAGACAGCAAGCATCATCGGCGAACCACAAGCAATACCGGTAAAATGCAAGCATACCCGAGAAAATAAAGATTTCTGAGAAAAATCTAAGTATAAAATTGATAAGCATCACCGGCGAAGACAAGCATCACCAGAGACACAGTTTCCAGAACAACTTGATAGGAACAGACAAGCATACTCGATGACATGTTCAAAGAAAGGAACACCGACGACCAAGAAAACTGACCGTCAGAACCAACAGTCAGAAAAGTCACAAATTATGGATCTGATTTATACATGGTGGATAAAGAAAAGTTATTCTGTTTTGTAGAATTTTTTTTTGTTTTTTATGGTCATGCAAGCTTTATGTAAATGCTTTAAATCATCCTAATGGATCTAAAGCATATCTAACTATAGATCAAGATCAAGTTGTATATCTTGAATCTAGAGTTAACTTGTGAATGCATGAATCAAGAATTGAACCTAAACTTGTATAAATAGATGTTCATAATCAATTGTGAGCACATGAATTCTTTTATAATTAATAGCCACAAAGAGCATCTAAGGAGTAGAAAGAAAAATTCATGCAAAAGATCAGAAATAGAATACATCAGTTATCAAGAACACACAAAGGCTACCGACGAGAAAATAAAGGTAATGCTCAATCATGGAAGGATGATTAATAGTATTTTTGGAGCTTTATAGGATCTGTTATCAGCAATTGAATATTGCATTTATCATCAGATCAAAGACCTATGTAGTTGCATTCTAACAAGTGCATCACATCTAAAATCCTTTTGTAGAAGGTGGACTTAACCGTCCTTTGTAAATCTCTTAACAAAGTGCACACTTAACAATGTTGTTGAAAGCTTCAAACAAAGTAGATCTTAACAGGTCTCTACTGTAATACTCCTAACAGGGTAGGTCATCAGAAGTGACCAAATTGTAAGCCTTAACTGGCTCTTCTTATCTGCAGATAGTGAATTCTGTGGGTAACAATCCCCACCATAGTTTTTACTTCCTTAACAGGAGTTTTCTACGATATCATATCTTGTGTCATGTGTTATCTATTTTCATGAATGTTTCTATTATTGTTACATATCAAAAGAATGTATGATATGATTTCATATGCATAAAGAAAGATGAGCAGTTAGATAAGATAAATTTACAAACTGATGAATAACGGTTAATGGGATAACCAAGAAAAGTTTTAGAGGTACTGATTCACCCCTCCCCTCTCAGTACATCATCTCAATATAATTCCAACAATTGGTATCAAAGCTAAGTCTCTCTCTTGAAAAGCTTAAAGACTTGAGAGAAAAGAT
>MU223274.1:596851-631719 GCA_018584345.1 Thuja plicata
CTCTGTTACCAAGAACACAAAAGCCTAACTTATAAAGGACACTGTCAGCAGGACACAGTCCATGATATTGATTCCTTGAAGAGAGAATCACTTAGGTTATCCCTCCTGTCAAGAAAAGGAAGAAGGAGTGAAACCCTTATATCACTGGTTTCTTGTCATATAAAAGATCATGGTTTATATGGTCATGTCTTGTATATGATTATGCTTGATCATTTACAAGGTATTTTATTAGTTGGTTCAGTAAAGATACATGACAAATCAGTGTCCACATTAACAAATACTGTGTTATCAGTCATCTTATAAGGTAAAACCTGCCTGAGCATCTGTGGAGCTCAAAAACGAAGAAGGATGTTGTTTAATCCTTAGCAATTAGGATTTTCTTGTCTCTGAACTGTGAATTAGGATTAAGAGGTAACAAGATTCAAACAAGTATTTCAAGCAGTATAGTTCATGCAAGAAAAATCCCTAACAGAATATTTAAGGCAGAGAAGATCTTTGTTTCAAGTCAATTGTAAGGTACTCGATAAGGTCTATAAATTTATCATAGATTCAGGATCTACAGATAATATAGTTTCTTTAGAAGCTATTGAGAAGTTAAAATTGAAAAGGATTCAACACACTAATCCCTATAGAGTTACTTGGTTAAATAAAGATCAACATGTAATAGTCAGTGAACAAGCTTGGATAGAATTTTCCATAGAGAGGTATAAGGATAGAGTTTTGTGTGATGTCCTGTCCATGGATGCATGTCATCTGCTATTAGGTAAACCTTGGTATTTTGATCGAGCTGCAGTGCATGATGGAGTTGAGAACTCCTATTCCTTCAAGAAGGATGGAATAACTTTCAGGGTACAGTCAACCTTTGAAGAAGAGAAAGAAAAGAAAAGAGGTCCTAACCTACTATTGGTCGATGAGAAAGAATTCTTAAAGACATTGGAAGAAGAAGATGGAGTAGGCTTTGCTTTGGTTTTAAAGCCAAAAGGTGAAAAGGGAAATAAGAGGGAAGAGTTACCTTTAGAGATCCAAAGGTTGTTAACTCAATTACATACCATAGTTAGTGATGGTAAACCAGATATCCTACCACCTGAGAGATCTATTAGTCATCAGATTGACATTATCCTAGGAGCCTCACTTCCAAATAAAGCTGCTTATAAAATGACCCCATGGCAGAATGCAGAGATTTCTAACCAAATCCAGGAACTAGTTGACCAAGGGTTGATTAGAGAGTTTGTAATTCCTTGTGTTGTTCCCATAGTATTATCCCCAAATAAAGATGGTACTTGGAGGTTGTGTACCGATTCCAGGGCCATAAATAGGATTACTATCTGGTATAGGTTTCCAATACCTAGGATAGAATATTTTATGGATTGTCTTGGTGGTGCTAGATATTACTCCAAGATAGATCTCAAGAGTGGATAACATCAGATCAGAATTAAAGGGGGCGATGAGTAGAAGACTTCTTTTAAGACTACCGAAGGACTTTATGAATGGCTTGTTATGCATTTTGGGTTGTCAAATTTGCCAAGCACATTTATGAGATTAATGATTGAGGTTTTGAAGGAATTCATTGGAAAATGGGTTGTAGTGTAATTATATGACATCCTAGTGTTAAACAATACCAAAGAGGATCATCTTAGACATCTGCAAATGGTAATGAAAAGATTGCATGAAGAAAAGTTGACAATCAACTTGGAAAAGAATGATTTCATGAAGCAAGAGTTGGTGTATTTAGGTTTTGTTATCTCAGAAGGTAACTTGAAGATGGATATCAGCAAGGTGGAAGAAATCTTGAATTGGCCTACACTCAAGTCAGCTACTGAAGTAAGAAGCTTCCATGGTTTAGCACAGTTCTACCGAAAGTTCATCAAATAGTTCAGTGAAATCAGTGCACCTATTTTAGATACCATCAAAGGAGGTATGAAAGCCAAGTTACAATGGAATGAGCAGGCTGATGAAGGATTTGAGCATCTGAAAAAAAGGATAGTGACTCAACCAATATTGACACTTCCTAGTTTTGACAAATTGTTTACCGTGGAGTGTGATGCTAGTAACATTGGTGTCGGTGCAGTCTTAAGTCAAGAAGGAAAGCCAGTAGCCTTTCATAGTGAGAAGCTTAGTGATGCAAAGAGGAAGTATTCCTCATATGATTTGGAATTGTATGAATTAGTGTAAGCACTAAGGAAATGGAGACACTATCTCCTTCCCAAAGTATTTGTAGTCTTTACCGACAATCAGGCTTTGAGTTTTCTAAGTTCATAGGATAAACTAAGCCATAAGAATATGAAATGGGTGGTGTATATACAAGCTTATACCTTCACCATAAAGCACAAGAAGGGAGTATAGAACAAAGTAGTAGATGCATTGAGTAGAAGGTTACTCACAGTGCAAGAAGTTTAGCTAAGGAGCATCGACATTGAAAGCTTCAAATCTATGTATCCAGCAGATGAAGACTTTGCAGTAGCATACAAGGTATGTCAAGAATATCAAAATCATTTTCATAGTGAGTATTCAGAGTATACTCTTCAAGAAGGTCTTCTATTTAAAGGAGGAAAAATCTGTGTACCGAGAGGTTCCATGAGAGAGAACCTAATACAAGAGAAGCACAATGGTTCATTGAGTGGACATTTTGGGTTGAATAAAATTCTAGAGTTGGTCAAGAGGTATTACTATTGGCCAAGAATGAATCGGGAAGCCCAAAAGTATGTAGAGACTTGTATGGTTTGTCAGAAGGCAAAAGGGACTTCATCTAATATAGGATTGTATCTGCCCCTTCCTGTCCCAAATAGACCATGGGAATGCCTTAGTATGGATTTTAAAGTTGGATTACCGAAGACCAAGCCAGGAATGGACAATATCTTTGTGATTTTGGATAGGTTCAGCAAGATGGCTTACTTTGTGCCATGCAAAACCACACATGATGCATGTTACATATAAAATCTAGTCTTTAGAGAAGAAGTAAGGATACATGGATTACCTTTGAGTATTGTATCAGATAGAGACTCCAATTTCATGAGTCATTTTTGGAAAACTTTATGACAGAAGCTTCGTACTAATCTTTCCTTTAGCTCAACATATCATCCACAGACCAATGGTCAGAATGAAGTGGTGAATCGAAGCTTAGGAAATATTTTGAGATGCCTCACCAAAGAGTATGGGAAATCATGGGATCAATTACATTCTTAAGAAGAATTTGTATACAACAATACAGTCAATAGATCCACTGGAAAGAGCCCTTTTGAAATAGTGTATGGGATTCATCCCAGGGGTATATGTGAATTAAGGGATCTTGGAAGCAATGCAGAGAGGAGTGGGTATGTTGAAGCTTTTTCTCAATCCATGAAGGAGGTCCATGACTCAGTCAAAGAAGCATTGATAGAGAGTACAACTCACACCAAGTAGAAGGTAGATGCCAGGAAAAGAGATATTCACTTTTAAATTAGAGATTTGGTCATGGTGCATCTAAAAAAGAAAGGTTATAGAAAGGAATTCCGAAATGGGAAAATGGCACTAAGTTATACTGGTGCTCAGGTAACTCTTTTTCTTTGGAATGCTACTCAGGAATCTTTCTCAGGTTACAATAGGTTGCTCGGGCATGCTGTGTGAAGGGCTCGAGAATGTCGCTTAGTAATGTCTCTCAGGTTACACTTGGTGCTCGGGGATGTTGCTCAGTGATGTTTCTTGCAGATTTCAAGTTTGTTGACTAATGCTCGAGTATTTAAGGCAAATTTTATTTTGACACTCAGGACTAGTGCTGGGTAATGGTGGTCTATTTCTTAGTTATGTCAGTTAATGACCCAAGAAACGTGTGATGTGATGTTTGTGATCAGCTGGGTCAACTACAACGGCTCTCAGCATGTATTTTTTCTTTGATGGATAGGGAAACCTATTCCAGTGATGGGAGGGTCATCTATGGACCGCCCATGCCTTTTGTACAAGGTTGTTGAAGTAGTTGGAGGATGTGAGATATTTTGAAGAAAGAAGCTATATAGTTAGAAGTTTGTATTCGATAGAGTTAGCATAGTAGATGGATAAGATATTGTAGAGGATTGTACATGTAGTAGATTCATATAGAAATACAAAGAGTATTTAGAATTTCCTCCTGGAATCTATTATGTGTTCTTTGTGTAATATGTTTAGTTGAGTTTTTCATGTTAAATCAGTTGGTTTAACTTGGAGAATGAATCTATCCTAATAGATTCTATAGTATGAGATAGTAGCTTAAAGGTGAGAATCTGGTCTAGAGCACTAGGTGAAGATCTTAGTGACTTACTCAAGCTAGGGTTTGATAGTACCCTATAAGGTCCATTCAGAGACCTTGAAGAAGAGTCAGACTGACTCTCGGTAACAACTAGACTTGGATTCTATATCGGGACCCCCCTTTTCTTTGGTTTTTGAGTCTGCCCCTCTCCTTGTTCCTTGAACAGGGTTTCTTGAGGAGCCTGTTAAGGAAATCCAAGTGTTTTCATCCTTTTTCCCTTTCGGCATTTTAGAGGATCCAAAGTCCTCTGAAACGCTGAAAGGTCGAGTCTGGCCCTTTCAGTGTTTTGGCCTCTGAAACACTAAAGAGACCAAAGGGAAACCTTCGAGCCTTTTAGTATTTCAGACCCTGAAACACCAAAATGAGATGAGGCCACCCAATGTTCGGTGTTTCAGCCTCTGAAACACCGAAACTAGGTGATGTCACCCTATGTTCTATTTAAGTGACTCGAGTCACTTTTTCCTCACTTTTGCATTTTTTTCTCTTTTGCATTTTTTTCCTCCTTCCCGTGTGCTCATTGTATTTCATTTCTATTGCTTGTCATGCTCTACTAGTTTATCCTCATGCCCTCTAGTCGTTGCCCTCCCCTCGCCTCACGTTCAACATGAATGCTTGAGAAATGAACATCCCCGATGAAGAACCTCTACAAGGGGAATCACCCCCTTTGAAGATTGGGAACAAGAACACATAGATCATTGATACTGACATTGGGAATGTAGACTGGGATCAGTTCCTAGTAAGGTGTTCCCAACCAGCGGGAAGGTTTGAAGAAAGTACCTCCCTGGTCCTATCAGGCATAGTTAATGCACCAACCCATCCAGTGGCAGTCATGTCTTCTGAGCTAATCATAACCCTAGCTAATGACTACATTCCAGATGAAAGGGTGGTTAAAAATATAGAAAGACAGGTGGTTTTGGACATAAGACCAAATAACATAGAAGAGGTCTTCCATCTCCAAAAGGGCATGAAAAAATTCTATGATTTATTCATAGAAAAGGGGCTAATATGGTTCAAGAACAAAGATAAGGATGCATATGTGATCGCCAATCAGGAATACCTCAAGCCGCCTCTCCTGAAGAATAAACTGGACAAGATAGACCTCAGAAAGGGGTATTTAAAAGATGACATCCAGGTAGTGTTAACACTAATAAGATGAGTATATGGACTACCTCAGTCCATCTAACTAAAGGAATGGATCATCCTACTGATAGAGAAGATCAGGAACCACAAAGTGAGGTTTGATTGGGACACTATCATAAGTGAAAAAATGGATGAGAAAATGACTGCAGTTAAGCACAATCCAAAATTATACATGATTACATATATAATGTACTTGTTAGCCGTATAGGCAGACTATCCGGTGCTCACAAAAAGGGGAAAATCAATGACCCAAATGCATGGCCTCATATTGTATATCCACAACTAGTGAGAAGGGAAAATATGCTAGAAGATAGTCTGAATTATAGGATAGTGAACGATTCTTTCATCGTTACAATCTTTAGATCCATTGATGGTGATTTTGCGAAGAGACTGTCAGAAGAAGTAGCTGCCAAAGTGAGGGCCATAGGGTCTTACTACATACAGTTCAAGACTTTCACATATATTCGAGTGGCAAGATCTACCCTATGCCCAAAGAAGCTACCCATGTACCCATATAATTGGGTAATCATTCTAGAAATGGCCAGACAACTTGCAGATGCATATAAGCACATAAAGCACAAGAAGAAGCACTACTGGGACTTCCCTATTTCCCTAGGCCCATACACTCTCTAGGACATGAAAGTCTACAAGTCCTTGGACTTTGAGTGGGATGAGTGCCCACTTCAACTATATAAAACCCTCTGGGCCCGATTTGACCCAATAGGCAAATATAGCCATGTCATTGGCAAGTTCTATATCCATGAGCCACACCTTGAAGATCATTGGATGAAGTGTGTGCATGATCACGAGGTCAGAATCAGGGATTACTGCAAGATGTCCCTTACACTATCATAAGAGACCTTGAAGGTCCAAATCCCTCTGAAGGTTTGGGAGAAAGATTCAGATAATGTGTTGGAGTCAATTTATACTGTGGATAAGATATACAACAGACCCATCCTGAATGCATAAATTGATAAAGATGAGAATGATGATATTGAATTACAAGCAAGGCATATCGTCAGAACAATAGAGGCATGGATTAAATTTCCTTATCAAATGGATCCTACTACTATGAAAAAATTGATGAATCCACCTAGGAAGGTAGATAAGAGATGTGGAGAGAGGTCTACTATAGCCAAATGCAAGAAGGTCCCACCTCAGAAGCTAGGGATAGTGTATGGCCATTAGCGTGCAGTAGAATATGGTCCAAATCCTAGGCACAAGGCCCTAAAATATAGGATGACAGGGTAGATAGATCCTCCATCTGGATCATCACAAGACACCCAAGATGAAGACCCTTCCACTTCTACCCAATCTCCCCTACCACTAGAGAAGGGAAGATAATTTATAAAAGGAGGAGAACTTCTGCCTCTCCACGACTAGAAACTTTACAAGAGGAACTAGAAGAGGAAGATGCACCTTTGGTAAAAAGGAAAAGGTCTCAGGAAGCCTCCTAGAAGAGAAAAGAGAAGTAGATCACGAGGAAACATACTGAAGATCCAAAAGAGTAGGACAATCCTTTGGATACCCTAGGTTCAGATGAGTTCCATATATCTAATTTTGAAGGCCTAGAGGCATTTTCAGACCAGGGGAGGGATACACTTGAATCAGTAATGGGAGTTAACATGGGAACACCGAAACTCATCTAGCCTCAAGTGATCCTCACTCCAACTCTGACCCAATTCAATAATCCTGCACTAAATGTTCCTGTCACAAGGGTGGACTCTAACACTGGCCAAGGGCTTGAAACTCAAGATGATACAATGGCCCAAAATATAGAAGGAGATAAAGATGCATGAGAGAGTTCTACATTGACTCCACCACCTCACATTCCCATTCCACCAACCTCTCTCCCATCTCCCATTCCTTATCCACCACCTTCTCTCCCAACTCCAAAACCAACTCCGCCTCCCTCAAATTCTACTCTCCCACCTCCCATTCTGGCTCCTTCTAGCTCCTACTCCACCACCTATGATGCCAACACCTACTCCACCACCATCAATCCCTTTTCATTGCTTCTTCCTAACTCCCCAGGGGTCAGTAAACATAGAATTCGTGTCTCCCTTTAAACCCACAATGGTAGCCATGACTGGCCATAATACATAAGTGTTAATCAGTTCCTTAGGGGATGAGGGATGAGATAGAGATGAACAAGATGCTACAGTAGAAGAAGAGAAGGGAGAAGGAGAAATCCTTGAAGAAGAAATGCATGAGGGGGAAGGTGGGGAAGAAGGTGAACATGGTAAAGAGGTAGAGGAGGAGGTGACTCCCAGATCAAAATTTTTGGCTTCAATCCTCTATATTGCCCCATATGAGCCACTTACCACCTTTAGTAAACCTACTTGGTTTACTAAAAATATTCATCCTTGGAAGAGAACTTACATAGATGAGGAGGAAGGAGAAGATAAAAAAATGGAATTCTTGGGGCAAGCCTTCGTCAAGTTAGAGGCCAATATACCATAAAGGACCATATCATATGTCACACAAGACACCAAGGGTCACTATAAGGCATAGGTAGTGGTTCCTTCTATTATCACCTCTCAAGCACAAGTGACCCCTAAGGATTATACACTTGAAGAGGTAGACTTAGGGGAGCCAACCAGGGAAGGAAGTAAGACATTGACAACTCTAGGTCTGGAGCATGCTCTAGGTTTTATGAGAAGGGAAAAAGAGACCATCAAGTCCTTGATAGAGAAAAATGAGGCTCTAAAGAAGTTAATTCATAAGATGGTGGGTCCCATTGACCCAAGTTTCCCATAGGCCTTATTACATGTCGTATTAGAAAAGAGAGCCACTCCAGATTTACCAACAGGTGTGACCACTTCCTTCATTCAGGTAAGTGTTGATTGGAAGAATGACTTTGAGGAGTATGGAGAATAGGTTACCAGACTAGTTTTTAGGCCTTACAGATTCATTCTGATTGAGATCACAAAGTTGATTGATATGATGGAGAGTGAAGATGGATTAGATTCTAAAGTAACCAAATGGAAAGCTTCCCTCCAAGACCTCAAGATTATCAAGAAGCAACACTTCCAAATCTTGATTAAAATATATGAGGATGAAGAACTAGACAACTTTGAAACCTAGATTAAGGGCATAGCCAAAACAATTAAGGTTTACAAAAAGTGCCTAGCCCACATACTGGAAAAGCAGAAAGAAGTCATGGAATGGGTAGAAGAGATAGAAAACTTCTTCATAGGAATTGGTTTAGAACCTTACAGGGACCAAGACAGACAAACCCTACGCCCAAATAAGGAAGTGATACAACAATTAAAGGATAATCTCGTAGGTGTTAGCACCAAAGAGGCCTTGCAAAAACTATTTTATTCAAATGAAGATATGTAGAGGATTTCCAAGCATGATGAAGAGATCAAGTTCTTTGCTTTCAAATTGACCATTTTCAGAGAGAAGCAAGAATGAAGGGTCAACAAAGTGAAGAGGAGAGAAATAAATTATTAGGAAGTATAGGAAATAGTGCAAAGGCTGTGAGTTTCTCATCAAAAGGTGTTCCCAAGTTGATTTCTTAAATTTGGACAACCATTTTTTAGAAGGGCAGTTTTTTCACACTTAGCCACTTTTCCTCCAAAGGCTAGTTTTGACATTTTGACCCTTTCGGCCTTTCGGCCCTCCCAGCATTTTGGCATTTTGGCCTCTAAAAGGGCCAAAATTTTTGGGTCTCTAGTTTTCATTTTGGACACTTAGTCAAATTTGCACTTGGCAAATTTTGGTGCAGAGGTCGGGGTCCAAATTTTTGGGTTTGTTCAACGAGATCACTTTTTTGCATGGAAGTTGAACTTTAGATTAGATGGATGCCTAACTAGAGTTAGTTTTAAAAATATTAAGGGTCCTCTATAATTTCCCACCTCAAAGATAACCCCATATGAAGATTCCAAGGGAGAACTCCAAGATTAAGAAGAAGACTCCAGTTGCATGCAAAGAAACTCCAACTTCTCTCTCTCTTCTTTCTTAGCGAGTTTGATCCCTCTCGCATGGGAAAAATAACTTTAAATGGATTAAAAATCCATGCAAGGTTTTTAGTATCAGTTAGCAATATATTTCTTTAAGAAAAGCTTTAGTTTTAGTTCATTTTCATTATTTTAGAGTCTTTGATGCCCTAATTTTGGCATTCAGAGTTTGTAGATCAGAACTCTATATATTGTAATCAAATGAAATGTGATAGGGTGGATTCTTAATGCAATAAAGATCTACAATTGGTGCTTCATTCATGGTGTTATATTTTATTCTATCTATGTGAAATTGGTGAATGTGTGTGTACATATTCATTCTCTTTCAAAGAGCCAACTATTTTATTGTGTTTCAAATCTGCGTTTATTTAGTTTGGAGTTTGTTGTTGTATATGTACCTTGTTGTGATGAATGTATGGGAAATACCATTTATTGGCCTCAATGATAATCCATCTTGTGTGTGCACACATCTTGGTGGCTTCACGATTTTATGGGTTTAGAAAGTCTTGCACGGGTGAATGCATTTTCTCTCCAAACGATTGCATCCATTGGGTATATAATTGTGACATTGTTTGATTTATACTTTGTGGGTTTGTTCCAAATCTCTCCATCATTCAATTTGCAAGGAGAGTTAACAATGGCTTATTTCCATAGGAATTCATTTTCAGAAATTTATTTCATTTCTTGTTACCCTAATCCTTTTAATTTCTGTCATAAATTTGAAAGTAATAATCTTTAAAACACAATTTTGTATCATTAGTAAAACTACAATCTTTGATCAATTGGAAAATACAAAAAAGCACTAAAGTTGTTTTACAGTTTGATGTCTTGAACATACCAACAAAGGCCTCCTCATGAACATTCACATTTATCTTCAACTGAGTAACCAAGAAGGTTGTACCACGACCCCAGAGAACCTTGGGAATAACTTCGTTATTCTTTCAGGAGAGGAGATCGAATCTCAAGATCCTAGAAATTGACTTGTGTAAAAACAACACTCAATAGTTACCTAGATATTCCCAAGAGTCTAAGATAAAAAATAGGTCTTCTTCTATTCCATTAGGTTTGACAGTGGAGCTATCAGCTAGCTACAAGACAGTAGGTGTAGACCTTAGATTGGTGATTTCAAGATGTTGCGTGCTATATTTTATCATAACATTAATGGCTACCCCTAAGTATATTAAATCATTTTTTACCTGGACACCATTAATAATCAATCCTACAATTACCAGGATCAACATATTTAGGCACTGTCACTTTACCAAGCATAATGTCTGCTAACTAGCCAAGAACATGCACTATTTTGGGGTCTTTCCTATTTCTTCTTGGTTTGTTTAAACATGCCTCTTTACTAGCTTTCCCTAGATTGGAACATCCTTTATAGCTTGAAAGATGGTTATTTTAACACAAATATGCTTCAACTGATGTAGGATATCAAAAGTGGCATCCTCTACCGGTTTGGTTACCTCAAGTTCTAGCCTTTCTGGGAATGGAGGAGTGGCATTGAAATGCTTTGGAATTTCTAATTCCTTTACCAAACTGGGCTGAATAAGGTTAGGAACATTTGGTGGCTCAATATCATCAGTAGGAATTTCAATTATAACTGGCAGAGCTGGAGTTGGAAAATTTGTCCAAACCTTAAATGGATATTAGTCACATCCATAGCATATGTAGGGTACTGATTTGCAGAATATTGATTTGCAAGGTCTACAAAATATATAGGTTGGTTATGTTGTTGTTGTGGCTTTCTGTTTGGATTAGGAACAGGCTAAGCAGGTAATTGAGTAGGTCTGGGAGGATTGTTAGTGGCTACATGAGGTGGTGTTAATACAGGATGATGAGGTGGTTGGAGATAGCCAGTGGGTTGATTTGGCCATTGCTAACCTCCTGTCCATTATGGGACTTGTTGCCAATTACCATGAGGTGGTTACCATGATCCTTGATGTCGATTCCAGGTTCCATGAGGTTGTTTCCAATTTCATCAAGGAGGTTTCCATTGAGGTGTAGGGTTTTAGTAATTTGGCCAGGAACTTTGGGGATTGTTCCAAGGTTAAGGTTGAAAATCTCCAAGATTACGATTATACTGGGGTTTCCACTAATTAAATAAGAATTTGAATAAGGACCAATCAAAATTAAGGGGTATTGTGATAGACCTTGTCTTGGAGCCTATGGCTTCCTTTGATAAATGTAGATTACATGATCATCATCTTCATCCACTAGTTTGAATTTAGTAGGTACTTTCTTAGCCTCTAGGTTATCCACCATCTTGAATATGCAATCCATCTTCTTTTGTCTGGAGTGAGGAAAAAACTCACTTAGAATTGTCTCTACCTCCTAATGCTTCTTTTTAGCTTGCATTGTGTCCAATTGTGTATTCATATTATTTATGATATCTTACTTGAAATCTGAAAGTAGATGAGTGATTTTTGTCTTTGAAACTCCATTACTAATTGATTTTCCTCCAATAGATTGGTAACCTCTTCCCTTTTTGTTGGTTTCTCTAGAATATTTCAGACATATCTTCTTGAGATCATCCCATCCTTCTTGGGTGATATCTCCTCCATCTATCAAGTCCAAAGCCCCCATCCAACTTTCATTAATTCCTCTAAAAAATATTAACTTCTAAGATTGTTCATTGAGATGATGGTGTGTGGACTTTTGCAAACTAAATATGAACCTTGAAAATGTAGTTGTATAGGTTGTATTTTGCACACTCAAATGAGGGTTAGTAGCACCAATTTGCAATGAAAGAAACCAATCAAACTACTAAGAACAAACCTATGAACAATAAAATAACAAGAAAAGATAGAGGAAAACAAAAGAATGCAAACCACAATGCTCGAGGCTTCTATTGATTCTCTCTACTCCTTCAGAAACACTATGTGTGTGGTTCTCAGTATTGGTATCGATAGTGTCTATGACTTGGGAATGTTGAGAAAATGATATTGATTATGATCACAAGAATGCTTTGATGCTTCGTACGAGAATCTTGTAGAGTAAGTGTGCACAAAAGCTTGAAATCCTAGATCCTTCAAATGGTTGTGAAGGGTTGATTATATAGAATATCAAAAATGATTTGGATGGTTGAGATCGATCCCAGAAATTGGAGGATGAATGGTTGAGATCAAAAGGAAATGGAGAAGCAATCAGTAAACTCCACCTCTTCAACTTGGAGAGAAGAGGTAATATTTTAGTTAACTAAGGAGAAACCAGTAAACTCCACCTCTTCAATTTGGAGAGAAGGGGTGATGTTTTAGGTAACTAAGGAGCAACCAGTAAACTCCACCTCTTCAACTTAGAGAGAAGAGATAATATTTTAGTTAACTGAGAAGCAACCAATAAACTCCACCTCTTCAACTTGGAGAGAAGAGGTAATGTTTTGTTAACTGAAAAGTTGATCATGAGTTACCTTTTTGAACTTGAGAAAGGATTTATTTGAATATTTAATTAATTTTTGTAATTAAAGTATTCAAACATGTGATAATTTAATTCTTTTTTATTTAGAATTGAATTATTGAGTGAAATTAAATTGATTTAATTAGAAGAATTAATTAATAAGTTTAAATATTTAAATTTAAGCTTTAGGAAATTGAATTTAATTTATTTAATGAAGATTAATTAATTAAATAAAATTAATTATTTAATTAATTTTAGGGAAATGATTAAAATGATTTGGGAATGGATTTAGAAGAAATAGATGATTAATTAATAGACAAAAATTAGTGTTTTAATGGAAGGTTGTAAGTATGTCCATTTTAGGGTGTCTACATTTGTCCCTCTTTGATGCATTGTGGCTTGTCACATTATGTCAAAGAATATTATGTTTTGATCCCGCCCCAACTTACCTCGATTACAATAGTTGTATTTATACCCCCTCAACAAATTTGAGTGAAAAGTTGCGATAGGAGCATCAATTTATTGATACTGCAAAATGATTGTCTTGACATCCGATAGTTTGTGAAAATAGTTATAAATGCTCATGATATTAGTTGTGAAAGATTCTGGGGCTCGAGATGATTAAAATAGGGATCCTTGAGGAATTAGGGTTTCTTTTGATCTCTTATAAATAGCTTGTGGGCCCTTTCATTTGTCACTTTGCACTTTGGAGCTCCTGATTCTCTAGTAAGTTTGGCTTTTGATTTTCTTTGCTTTCATTTGAGTGACGGCGGGCCTTCCGGGAGTCGTGCACGTGTCCGACCGAGTTCGTACTAGTTTTTGACTCTTTTTGCAGCCTCTTTTGTATCAATTTTATACTGATTTTGCAGTACCAATGATGTACTGATATTTATAGACATCCATGTTGATCACTTTTATGTGAGACTTATGACTGTCCATTGTACTCAGACATATAAAATATGAGATGCTCCTATTTATGACATGATAGTATATGATCTGCAACTTATTTCTATATGATTTGTATATGATGATACTCTTTATGAGATGCTTTATGGTTATATGCATTTTATGTGATTCTAATATGTAGACTCTTAGATGTATGATTTTTACATCTTTATGATACTAACATATGTATGATGGATGACTCTTATGATGAATGTATATCTATATGATCTATTGATGATGTATGCATGTTTTTCTTTTCTTTTCTTTTCTTTATGTAATAAATGAATGCAAACCTAAAATATACCATGTGTCTGAGTAAATGCATGTGTTAGTTAAAAGAAATTGAGTGTGAGATTGGTTGTGATAGGAAGGGACCGAATGAAAGACATGAGTGATGAAACCAAGTTGCTGCCATGTTTTCCAATTTTATTCATCATTGCACCTTATTATGAAAAGGAATAGACTCAAATGCACCTAGATATTGACCACCTGGATACCGCTATGGTCTCTGATAATAGAAGTAGAGAATCTGAATAGAAAGAGGACCAAATGCACCCAGATATTTGACCATCTAGATACCGCTATGATCTCGAATGAAAAGAAAGAGAGCCAAATGCACCTAGATTTTGACCATCTGGATACTGCTATGATCTCTGATATAAAGGAGAAAAAAATGCACCCAAATATTGACCATATAGATACCACTATGATTTTTTTATAAGAAAAAGAAAATTACCAAAGAGAAAACCAAATGCACCCAGATATAGACCATCTAGATACTGCTATGATTTCTTGATAACAACAAGTAGATAACAGAAAAAGATTGTTCAACTCTTTTCTAGGAGTTAGCTCAGATTGTGGAACTTCGTGGCTGCTAGATATGTGCTAGCTCCTACCACATTTATCCCAAATCATCATTGCCCCAAAATCAAATTGAAACATTCCACAATAGAAATAAAAGAAAACAAGATCATGATCCATCACATCTACTCTCATCACTTAGTGATATCCTTGAGTAGCACATGAACATAATCACCAAAGATAAACTAACAACTGACTGACATGACTGACCTAGTCAATAGTTTACTATTCCTTGATTGCTTGATTTTGATGCTTGATTGTGTTTGGTTTCGGGAATGGATGAATCAAATAAGACCGATCTGTCTGGTTTTGAGTATATTCGTCACTGTGTAACACAATTGATAGTTTGATTGGTTGGTTGATTGATTGAATCGATTGTTGATAGATTGGATTGCTGATAAAGCTAAGTCATATGAGTCCATTGTCGATTTGTGAAGCTCACAGTCTTGATATTTGATTGATTATTGATCGTTATTTGCTTGTTGATAATAGAGATGATTTATTGTTGAGATTTTGCAATATTTGATTTTTTTTATGATGATTGATTTTTTTCAGGATATTTTGCTCTTCTTAGGATTATTTGATGACTTTTTAATATTTTTAGATTTTTTCAGGACTTTTATAATTTCCCCCTAGTCTGGTGAGCTAGTAAAAACCATGGATAAGTGTGATGCTCAAAGGGGATTGCACTTTTGAAAATAGCTTGGGTCCTCAATCTTGCATGCGGGGAGCACAAGCTTTAATCTTTTGGAGTTCACTAATGACAAAGCGGGATTTGAACACTTGGTGCCTGTTTACCAGGTTTTCACAAAGGTACCTACCTAATAGTGCATGTTTTCCAGGTTTTCACTAAGAGAGTGTTTGTGTTTCTTTTTAATTTTCTCTTTTTAAAAAAATGAAAAATTTGTTGTCGCCAAGGCGCCTATTTGCCAGGTTTTCACCAAGGTAACCTTTTATATTTTTTAATTTTTTTTGGTATTTTCTGAATGTTTAGATATATTCCCTTGACCTTGGGGGGTCAAGCGTAGAACATGTTGTTGATATGACCATGGAGCTGATCTTCTTCTTGATTTTCTAGTTGATATGCCCCACTGGTGCATGGTGTTATGATGACATAGGGTCCTAGCCAATTAGGCTTGAACTTTCCTGGTTTAACCCTTTCTGCTTGGTTCTTTTGATTCTCCATGAGGATGCGATCTCCTACCTCAAAGGTTTGTGGTTTGAACTTCTTGTGATAGTTTCTTCTAAGGAGATTGTGATAGCCTTGTAAGTGATTTAGTGCATTTTGTCTTCTCTCATCCAACAATTCTAGTTCATTTTGTGTTGCTACTCTATAGTCTGCATCTGAAATGATGTTCTTCAGTGAGATTCTTAGGGATGGGCTTTCAAATTTGAGGGGTAGGACCACCTCTGATCCATATACTAGTGAGAATGGAGTTTCTCCTATAGGGGTTCTCACACTAGTTTTGTATGCCCATAGTGTGAGACTGAGATGCAAATGTCAGTCTCGTCTTGATTCATTGACTATTTTCTTTAAGATCTTCAAGATAGTTATGTTAGTGGCTTCTTCTTTCCCATTCTCTTGGGGATAGTAGAACAAAGAGAAACCTTTCTTTATCTGGAACTTGTCACAGAGATCTTCAACATCTTTATTTTGAAAAGGTGTACCTTAATTTATGAGTATGGTTTGAGGGATTCCATATCGATAGATTATGTTGTTTAGTATGAACATGGGGATTTTCTTACCAGTAATGTATTTGAGAGGAATTGCTTCCACCCATTTGGTAAAGTACTATGTTGCTGCAATGATGTACTTGTGACCATTAGAAGATGTTGGTGTAATCTTACCCACTAAGTCAAATCTCCATTTAGAAAATAGCCAGGGTGAAGTGATGGGATTGAGCTCTTGAGCTGGTGCATGGATAAGATCTCCATGAATCTGAAATTGTCGGCACCTGCACATATTTGTTAGCATATGTCTCTACTATGGGCCAATATTATTCCATTTTGATGATCTTCTTTACCAAAATATTTACACCAACATGGGTCCCACAAATTACCTCATGTACCTTGTACAAGGCTCTCTGGGATTCTGTGGAAGTGAGAAATCATAAAAGTGTTCCATATAGACTACTTCTATATAGAGTACTAGCGAGAAGGGTATACCTAGAGGCTTGGAGGATGAGGGACTTCTTTTGGTTCCTAGACAGGTCAGGTGGTAGGGTACTATTTTGGAGGTAGTTGTATATGTCATGGTACCAAGGGGACTCATGACCAACAAGGACACACGCTGACTCTATGATTGGCACTTGATATGCCAATATCATTTATTTTTCTATTGGAATTTGGTTTCATTACCTGGCATGTCGATCAAAGATGCTATAGTAGCCATTGCATCTGTTGCTTTGTTTTGAACTCTTGGCACCTTCTTGAATACAATAAAATGAAAATAAGCTCACAACTTGTCCATCAACTCTCTATATGGGACCAGTTTCTCATCTTTTTTCATGTAGTTCATTTTTTACTTGGTTGATAACCAATTGGGAATCACCATAGACTCTGTGGTTCTTTATCCTCCATTATATAGTTGTCTTCAATCTGATGAATAGAGATTCATACTTAGCTATGTTGTTTGTGCATGGAAAGTTGAGTCTAAAAGACTTAGGAATTGCATCATTATTTGGAGTAATGAGTACTATCCTGCTCTTGCACCATGGTTTGTGTATGACCCATCAAAGAATAGTTTCCCAACCTCTATTTCTAGTTGTATTATGAGAATGGACTCATCTGGAAAGTCAGACACTATAGGCTGATGATCTTGTACTCGTGCCTCTGGTAGTTGATCTGAAATTACCTGTCCTTTGATAGCCTTTCGATCCACGTACTCTATGCCAAATTCACTTAAGATCATGACCCATTTGATGATATGACCTGTTAGTGCTTCTTTACTCAACAATTGCTTCAATGGATCAATGTGTGCTATTAGCTTTGTTTGATGACTCAACATGTAATATCTTAACTTTTGGGAAGAAAAGACAACTATGAGACATGAACTTTTAATTGTAAAATAATTTATCTCATAGCCCACCAATATTCTGCTGAGGTAGTAAATGGCTCTTTCCTTGCCCTAGTCATCATGTTGTGCCAAGAGAATGCCTAGTGATGACTCTATTGCTGAGATATATAAGAGGAGTGGCCTACCTTGAATGGGTGCCACAAAAATAGGAGACTTCAATAGATAATCCTTTAAGGTTTGAAACACTTGCTTGCATTATTCTGTCCATATAAAGATCACATCTTTATGCAGTAGGTTTTGGAATGGGTGACACTTGTCTGCCACTTGGGTGATGAATCGCCTGATTGATTGTAGTCTACCTTGTAGACCCTATATTTGACTCAGATTAGTTGGTGGTGGCATGTCAAGGATGGCCTTGACCTTTTTTGGGTCCACTTCAATTCCTCTATGTGATACAATGAATCTAAGGAGCTTTCCGGTAGTAACTCCAAATGCACACTTCTTTAGATTGAGTCTGACCTTGAACTCCTACATTCGATCAAATATCGAGCCCAAAAATTGTAGGTGAGTTTCCCTGAGAATTGATTTGGATAGTATGTCATCGATATAGTATTCCATTAATTTATGAATTAGATCGTGAAAGATCGTGGTCATTGCCCTTTGATAAGTTGCACCTAAATTTTTCATACCAAATGACATTACGTTCCAATAGTAAGTGCTCCAAGCACATGTGGATGTTATCTTATGTTGGTCCTCTGGTGCAATCCTAATTTGGTTATATCTAGAGAAGCCATCCTTGAGTGATAACATTTGGTGGCCTAATGTTATGTCAACTATCATGTCAATGTTTGGTAGAGGAAATTCATCCTTGGGACAAGCCTTGTTCAAATCTCTAAAATTTGTGCATATACAAATCTGACCATTGTGTTTGGTTACTAGCACTAGATTAGATATCCAATTTGCATATGGAATTGGTCTTATGAATCCTTCATCTAGGAGTTTCTTCAATTCTCCTTTGACAAGTAAAGCAATGTGTGGATGCATCTTTCTCAATCTTTGTTTAATAGGTTTTTCATTTGGTAACAATGGTAGATGATGTAGCACTAGCTCCGAATACAAACTCAACATGTCTGCATAAGACCATGCAAAGTTGATTTTTCTTTCCTTGAAGAAACTAATGAATTGTTGTCTTTCCTTTGGTGTAAGAGATTTAGCCAAATATATATGTTTAGGGTCCTTTTCATCCCCTATATTTACATCCTCTTTTTCTTCTTCTAGTAACGTTGATTTTTCTTCTGTTAAGTGGAGGAGTTCTAGCTTTCCATCCTCTGGCACCTTAGAGAGGTTCTCACCAGAAGATACATCCTTTATTTTTTTCTCTTTTTTTTGGTTAGAAAGTGCCTTGCGGTTTTCACTTACTGACTGTTCTTTTTTTTCTTTTGATTTTGATTTTACTACCAGAAAGAGGAGCCTCCTCCCCAAAGTATGTCAATTTGCCCAGGTTAAAGGAAAAGCCTACTTTGTGGTCTCCTGATAGTATGCCTTCTCTTAGTCCCATGAATTCTATGATGAATTCATCATTCTCAAAAAGATCTATGTTAGGTTGTCCTTGTTTGTCCCATTCTATCAATTCAGGGTAGACTAGACAAAGGTCCGCATGGGGGTATGACTCTACTCTGGTGAATGGGACCACGGTGATAGTTCTGACAAATTATGAATGAGAAAGATATGCACCACATAAGGAATTGCCATCGATATGTTTATCAATACATGGTTTCTCTTCTATGGTCATTTTATCAAATGTTTCTTCAAGGTGTATAGTACTCATAGAATGAGGGGAATAGTCTAGGATGGGTGACTCAGAATTATAGAGGGATAACCATTCATACTTGTGGGAATCGGTCACACTAGAACACTCATTAGATCTCTCACTTTTTTCATCATCCTGGATAGTCTAATTAAGGTTCAATTCGGAATAAGAGGGGTTCCACTTCCAATGGCAATAACTGCTGGAGTATACTGTTGATTAGGGCATGTTCCAGATTTTTCCCCTGGTTTAATTCCGCAATTTGTTCCTAGTCTATGGGTGTATCTCAGACAGTAGTACTAGTTCTGTTTTTTCCATAGCCTAACCCTCTTTTATTTCTTTGGGTTGGTCGTAAAGAAAGTTCAATTAATCCTTGTTGTCTTTCCCTAGAATAGTCTTACCATTATATCCAAATTTCTGCAAGATAGTGAAAGTAGCCCCATATTGTGACAGTGGTATCTGTGCTTGAGGTATCTCTTGATAGTCTTTATACAACCAAGTGTTGATGTCTAGATTGAAAGGGTTTTCTTCTTCTATGTCCCCCCATTTGACAAATGTGGTTGGTGGAAATTTGAGTAGAACTAGTTCCAGAGTTTCATGTGTTTCCACTGGTTGGGGCATGCCATATGATCTGGGATTTTGAGGCATGTTAGTGATGGTAAGAGATTCCTTATAACTATACTCACCACACCCTTTGTTCTTTATTTATATCTTCCACATCTTTCTTGGTATGTCTTTGGGAATAAAATCAGAGGTAGAAGGATGCTTTCTTCTTGATTTGAAGGCACATGGTTATCTGTACTTCTTCTTATGGTGTTACAGTATTGGAATGGGTTTGGATCTCCTTCAATGATTATATCTTACCCTTGGTATGGGAACTTGATGTACTGGCGATAAGTTGATGGGATAACTTGCATCTCATGAATCCATGACCTTCCCAGTAACATGTTATATCCCAAATCCAGGTCTAGGATTTGAAATGGGGTGTTCTTTATGAAAGGGCTTATCCTAAATGGTAGCATGAGAATACCTTTTGATGATCTTTCCTCCTTGTCATATGCTCTGATATTTATCCTCCTGGTAACATCAATACTAGATTTGGAATAGCCCAAGGTTCTTATCACTTCAAGAGTACATATGTTTAACCCGGCCCCACCATCAATGAGGACTCTGCAAATTGTGTGTTTGTGTCTGTAAAGGTAGCATTATTTTTGGCAGCGATGTAATTTACCATAGTTTGGAAATTTCTAGAGTTACGTCTCATGGGAAAACTACATTTTGAAGGGCTTGATCAAGAGCTTTCTTATGCTGTGGAGATATGCGCAAGAGATCAAACATGGAGATTTGGGAAGGTGTGTGCTTTATCTAATCCACTAGACTCATTTGTTGATTGGAGGTTGTTGGAGGATTGGCTAGTGTATCTAAAGTGAAACGCACTCCTTGCAAAACAACCTTAGAACATTGCGTTGTGAAAATGCATTTGGCATTGGGATCTTATATAGTAATTGTAGCAACTCGACTATCTGAAGGATTAATGCAATTGATGGTGCTATCAGAGTTAGCATAGGTATAATTCATTTGTTTAAACTGTCCACTAGACGTAGAATCTTTCCCTTTGTTATGATCATGGAATGTATCATTGAAGATTGTGTGATTGATTGTACCCTTGGATTGGGTATTTGTGACATGGATAAATCTCTTGGTCGATTAGATCTTGTATGGAATTTTTCAATCGATAGAAGTTGGGTGTCTTGTGTCCTTTTACCCAATTCTATTCACAAAAGTCATTATCATTCCACCACTTGCGTTTCACAACACCATGTTCATATTCTCTGATTTCAGGCAAAGTGATAGTATTGGTTTGAATTAGCTTTTTCAAAGCTAACTCTATCGACTCTCCTAATGGTCTGTAGTCACGTTTAAGAAACATAAACCTTTGTGGGCATTATGCATTGGGTTGGTTTTTGGAAATAGTTGTTTCTTGAACAATAGGTGTTTGATTTTGAATATTCTCCTGCTGAGTGTGCACCATGGATTTCTGATTTGTCATGGGTGCTCCTTGTAGTAAAACCTTGGGTTGAGCATAGTTGGCTATTTTGACATCAGTGACACCATCATTATGGAAATTCTTGTTCTTATTCCACCATTTGGCCTTATCCATTGCATTTTTTTCCTGTTTGTTTGGGTAGGGTCTGCAAGGATTCCTCTCTTGACCAAGTTTTTCTCACATCGAACTCCTCATTAGATGAGTTGCTTGAAATTTGGAGCGAGCTACAATTCTATTGTGAATGACATATTTGGGATCAGATCTTCAACAAACATGACTATTAGGTCTTGTTTGGGAACATCATACATAATTATTTATGCAGTCTTCCTCCACCTTTGTAAGAATTTAACAAACGGCTCGCCATATTTTTTCTTAATGTCATAGAGGTCCTTGATGCTGACCTTGCATTCGATGTTATGATGGAAGTGAGAAAAATATTTTTGGCCAATTCTCCCCAAGACTGAATGCCACAGGGTAGGTATGAGAACTATTCCATTGCTGGTTTGGTTAGACTTTGTGGAAAAAGTTACATTGGGTAAGTTTCATCATGTGCAACCTCAATGCAACTAGTAAAGAACTCTCTGATATTCTCTACAGGGTTAGTATTGCTTCTGTATTTGTCAAATTTGGGCACTGAGAAGTGAGTGGGAAACAGAGACATGTGCAATGAGTGATCAAATAGGTATGGTTACAAGTCTTATGTTGTGTAAGACTTAGTTTTCCCCTAGTTTTGCATGTCCATCATTTGTGTTTGTATACTTTGCACTTGTTGTATCAGCATGTCTATTGGAGATTGAGGACCATTCCCGACATTGAATCTATGTGTTGTGGTAGGTATAAGGCTTTGCCTCTGTGTTCCTTATGTTGGGACATATGATCTAGTCCTTGGGACTTGGTATTGATTTCCCAGTGTGTGATTCTGATACTGGGGAATTTGATTGGTCAAAGATTGTTTTTGTTATGGTTGTTGTTGTTATTGTTGGGATCCCTATTGAAATAAAGGTGTAGCCTTTGGTGGACGTTGACTAGATGTCAAACCCACAGAGATTGATCCATGTGGGAGTGAATTATTGAGCCCAAAGATAGAAGGGATAGACTACAGTGTCTAAGTAGTCGTAAATGGGTTATTCCTCGTTTGTGGAATTGATGACAAAACATGAGTGCTTAATGTAAAAGGCCATGAGGATGATGCTTGAGATAAACTGGTGACTAGGGGTGAACTCAGTTGGGAGTCCATCATGATTTGGGTGGATGATGTACCAACTTGATAGGCAGAGCTAGTTTGGTTTGATATAGGCTGCACTGATGTCATTGTCGTTGATGATGGAAGAGACAAAATTTGAGATATCGTAGGATCCATTTGAGAGGTTTGAGTTGTGATTTGTCCTGCTAGTGGGTTTTTAGGTCATATTGTTGACACATTGAATTTGGTAGGGATTTTGACTCCCTTTTTAATCAACATGGCTAAAAATATTTAGGGGTTTCTTTCCACAACAACATCAACTACTTGCACGGAATAGGCACCTTTCTTTATGTCTTCGAGCTCTTCCTTTGTGACATCTTGAAACATGGTTGATCTATGGGGACCATGAGGAATAGGATGCATATTCTCAATGTAAAGAGCAGGATTAGTGTTTCTAAATCGGTCATCCTCTCGCTCTTTCCCACAAGGGAAATTGGTTAATAGAGGATTCATTGGGTTGGGTTCTAGCTTTTGACCTAGTATAAGGTCCTCCATAGGGTGTGAGAGTCATGGTGTTATTCAAGTTTTGAACTGAGTGATATAAAGAAAACAAAAAAGGATAACCTCTCGAGGTGAGTCTGAGTTATGTTTGAAAAGGGTAATTCTAGGGATAGATTTTGACTTTTCTTGATCCAAGAGATTCATAATGTAAGATATTGATTCTGACGCTTGCCTTAGATGAGACAAAGTCACTGATAGAGATTGATGAAGTTGAGATAATGGGATCAAGATAATCTAGTCTAAACTTTTGAACTATCAATGGTAAACAATAGCCAAATTGTCAAAGAGGGATGATCTTAGTTGTTTTTAGATTTACACAAATTCTTTGTTATTTCCTGGGATGTGTACACTGATCTTTGACAGGAAATGGGGAATCTTTTCCAAGGTTTTAGACTGATAAAAATGTAGAGTACTGATATAGGAATCCAAATTTGCTGATAGAATAAATGCACAAGCTAATAGGTTGATTGCGGCCAACTTCCACCGATTACAATAGAAGGTTAGGTCAATTGCAGTAAATGTTCAGCGATTGCAGAAATTAAAGGATCAATTGTGGCAATAAAGGGGTCAGTTTCGGTACAATTCCATCAATTGCAGAAAACTTCTGTCAATTGAGGCAAAGTGCGACGGTCTTAAAAAAAGATAGCAATTGGGAATCTCTATGATAAAAATGATTTCTCTAGAATTGTGATGTGATTCTAGGATAGATTCTGGTTGACACACTAGACCTCAAACATGTTTGACTCATTTTGACAGTTTTTGATGTTGGTTTTGCATTTGGAAACTGATCATACAAGAAAGCACAATAGACATAGTGTTTTGAAGATCCAAGAATGAGGTGTGTATGTTCTACAAATTTTTCAAGTTGCAATGTTTTCATGTGGTTGAAACAAAGACAGTCAAAAATCTAGGTCAATTGGCTTCAAGATGCAATATTATAGGCCCAATGCTTTGATGTTTGTTGGCTCACACAACAATCGTCATGCTACTAGGACATGAAGATCATTGCTAGATATTTTTGTCGTGCTAATGAAGATCTCTTTCATCAACACAATATCCTGGAACACATGTTGGGAATCTTGGGGGGAAATTTTACAACCCCTTGCACTATAATAAGACACTTTTTCAGAGGTGAAATGGGTAGGTCTCTAATTAATGGGTTGTAGTAGGGTCCCTAGAGTCTATTAAATAAGTTTGTATGTGTGTGACTCACTTAAGAGCCTAGTTGACCATGTTGGCTACTTAGGGATACTTCACCCTATCTAGGCTATCATCAACACACCTCGCCCAAGCTTGGCTAGATATAAAATGGAGCTTTGGCTAGCATCTTTTTTATATACCGATCAGAAGGATTACCGGTTTAAGGTCATCCTCTAAGGAGGAAGTTCTTTCCCCACATAGGCCTTTCTAAAAACATATAAAGATTATTAATCTAACAGATTTGTGCAAGGGCACCAATGACTCAAGAGACAAGGTTAATCTATTAAGAACCCAACATTTCAAGTGTGAACTAAGCTATCATCCATACATGCACACATGTTTAGTTTTAAGCCAAAAGTAGATGAATATTGCTTGTCCAATTTTAATGCACCAAATTCAAATATTCTTTTCCTTTGTTCAATTGTTAACCACCATGTCAATTTTAAGCACCAAATTGGAAAAGTCAGATTGTGATGTTTTGCATACACTTTTATTTTTAAGCACCAAAAAAAGAAATGATTTGATTTTAGGTTGCTTTGTTAAACTATTTCTACGCCACAAGCTATCAAAAAGTGACTAGTACCAAAACCTTCTAACAATCAAAATGAATAATATTCAGCAACTTCAGGATTGTTAAGACCATCAAGGCTAATGGTAACCTTGTACTTGGTTGCAAAATACTTGAGAGAATCTAAATACCTGTTAAAAGATTCTCTTTGGTCTTTAGCTACGATTGCCAATATTTCCCTTTGTTGCTTGTGATAGTTAGCAATTCTTCTTAAGGCTTCTCTTAGTGATCTAGAACCCGATGTGCATCTGATTATCCTTTTGGCCATATGTCATTTGCTCATTCCTACACATAAATTGAGAAATAGATTAGATCTGATTAATAAATTGATAAAATAGAGCAATTGCAAAATTCTTCTGTTAGATGTAAAATGATTCTGTCATTTGCAAAATTCTGGCAGGCAATTCCGGTAATATTCTTTCGATTGTGGCAATCTTCTGTCAACTGGTGATTACGGAATAGATCGGTCAATTGCGGGAAAATGCCAGAAACAAAGATAAAAAGCTACATAAAATGATTGGGAAACACACAAATCGATTGCGGTATTAAACCAGTCGATTGCGGTATTAAATCAGTCGATTGCAGCAAAGTTTCATCAATTACGACAATCTTCCGTCAATTGAGAAATTAAAAGTTTATCATAAAATATAAAATAAAATAAAAATATGGTCGTATGGCCGAGGCTGAGAAATTTTGTTTGTCATCTTCAAGCAATTATCAGGTTGTTTGATTCACGTCAAGTTCACCAAAATGTATAGGCTGTATTAAAAAATGTATAGGTTGTATTATGCACGCTCAAACGAGGGTTAGTAGCACCAATTTGCAATGAAAGAAACCAATCGAACTACTAAGAATGAACCTATGAACAATATAATAACAAACAAAGATACATGAAAACAAACAAATGCAAACTACAATGCTCGAGGCTTCTATTGCTTCTCTCTACACCTTCTGAAATGTTGTGTGTGTGGTGCTCAATATTGGTATCGGTAGCGTCTATGACTTGGGAGTGTTGAGAAAATGATATCGATTATGATAAAAAGAATGCTTTGATGCTTCATACGAGAATCCTAGATAGTAAGTGTGCACAAAATATTGAAATCCCGGATCCTTCAAATAGTTGTGAAGGGTTGATTATATAGAATATGGAAAATGATTTGGATGGTTGAGATTGATCCTAGAAATTGGAGGATGAATGGTTGAGATCAAAAGGAACTGGAGAAGAAATCAGTAAACTCCACATCTTCAACTTCGAGAGAAGAGGTAATATTTTAGTTAACTAAGGAACAACCAATAAACTCTACCTCATCAACTTGGAGAGAAGGGGTGATGTTTTAGTTAACTAAGAAGAAACCAGTAAACTCCACATCTTCAACCTGGAGAGAAGAGATAATGTTTTAGTTAACTGAGAAGAAACTAGTAAACTACACCTCTTCAACTTGGAGAGAAGAGGTAATGTTTAGTTAACTCAAAAGTTGATCATGAGTTACCTTTTTGAACTTGAGAAAGGATTTATTTGAATATTTAATTGATTTTTGTAATTAAAGTATTGAAACATGTGATAATTGAATTCTTTTTGATTTAGAATTGAATTGTTGAGTGAAATTAAAATAATTTAATGAAATTAATTTAATTAGAAGAATTAATTAATAAGTTCAAATATTTAAATTTAAAATTTAGGAAATTGAATTTAATTAATTTAATGAAGATTAATTAATTAAGGTTAATTAATTAAATAAAATTAATTATTTAATTAATTTTGGGGAAATGATTAAAATGATTTGGGGAATGGATTTAGAAGAAATAGATGATTAATTAATCATTAAAAAATCATTAATTAATAGACATGAAAATTAGTGTTTTAATGTAAGGTCGCAAGTACATCCATTTTAGGGTGTCTACAATAGTCCTCCAAACTTTCCTCCTCCTATTGCATGCAAAATACGTCATTCCCTCTCATATCATTGCCCCTACAATATTCTTTATATTTATCTAAGAATGTTGTTTTCATTTCATCCCAACTGGCAACAATATCTCTCCCCAACCCCATGAACCATCTTAGAGTTGATTCCTTTAGAGTAGCATGGAATAGCTCAATCCTATGTGCATCAGTAGTGTAATCATAACTTTTGCAGAGGATATCAAACTCAAAAAATAATGTATTAGGGTCCTTTGTCACTAGGCCATAAAACTTGGGAAGAGTTGAGGCAATGGTATTCTTGCGATTATTTTTTTCATTCTGATAAGAAATTAGAAATGGAAAAGTAGGATGAGGTGGATATATGGCCATCCTAGGTTGATTTCTTAGTTGATCTCCTGGTTGATAAACTACTAAAGTCAATTGGTTGTCAACTTGATGTTGAGAAAAGAGGTTCTCAAATGGAGGATTAGATATATTAGCCAATAAATAAGAAAAAGGATTTTGATCAATTGGTTCTTCTTTTGAGGAGGATGAAGAAGGGGCTAAGTTGGGCACAACATCAGCAAAAGGATTCTCTTCTTCTTCTTGGTGAACAAAGATCTCACCTAACTAGTTTTCATGATCATTAGGAAGGAATCCTCCTAAGGTATCTCTTCTTCTTCTATGAATGCAGATTGATGATTTTAATTATCTTGAGCTGGAATGAATCTTTAAGATTAACTAAACTAAGGAAAATAGGAAATGAACTGAAAATTAACTCATGGCTGCAATAGGTCCTTAGTTTGACACCATCCCCGACAATGGCACCAAAAATGCTCAACTTCCCAAATGAATTAATAAATAGACCGCACAACTACACTCAAGGATTGGACATCCAAACTAAGTAGCTATCTTTCTCATTGTGAAGACTCATTTACTCATCAAACTAGGGTGCATGAACTTGAAATGGGTTTGAAATGTATATGCATTAAGTTCCTACCAAAGCCATGCTAACCTATAACTTTTAAGGAAAGAAATGTTTGAAAAATAAATACTGGAAAGATAAATGTTGGTATTGAAATTAACTCAAATGTTGAATAGAATTCAAATGATAAAATAAGATTATCTAAACTGCTACAACAAAGTTAAGGATGTGCAGACATGAACTAGTATGTTTGCCTTTGGCTTCAGGAACAGTCGTAGGAAGTTGCTTCAAGTGGTTGTAGGAACAGACAAACTCCCAAATTTTCAAATGAAACTAAAATAAACTACTGCTAAAACTAAAAGGAGTTACTCACCAAGTGAGCCCCCTTGAGTGAGTACTAAGAACTTGATTACACACTTATATACTCAAAACATATCTTCTTTATTCATACTTGTGAATGTGTTGATTACAAGTCATTACTGAAAACAAATGAACTCTATTCAAAACTAATATGTTTTTACATAAATTATCAATCTATCCAACTAAGTGATCCTCCAAGGAGGTTCAACATCTTATTTATAACAAAAATCTTACTAACTAACTAACAAATCAACGCTAAGAGAATAGGCGTATCAAAATTATTGCTAAACTAGAAAGAAGGAGAAAATCATCCACTACAAGAAGAACACCGGACTTGTTAAACAACATAAAGAGAAGATCTATCCTCCACTACTTCCTAGATTGATTCTTCATTAAAATTAACCATCTGACTAGTTCAACATGAGCTCTGACTAGTTCATCAGAAGACTTCTTCAATTGTCGATCCTTGCTGAGCTGTAGGGACTTAGTCTTCAGAGGTATAACATGATTGAGCACCATTTGTTGATCACCGCTTCATTAAATGATTCTACATCACAAATGTTAACAAGAGCAAACATATACAATGCACAATATATATATTAATTCATCATAAGAATAACTATCCATTGAAGCATAATTATGACTAACATATATATATATATAATCATGAAAAGAGTATCTGCACCCCATATCAAGGATATAAAAGTAGAAACTTAAGCCTTTGTAACCAAGTCCAAGAAACTGACTCAAAAGAAACTAAGTAAGGTTCCTAAGTAAACTGGAAGACACCCTAGGAACATGAGACAACAAATACAACAAAGTAGCATCATTAAAAGAGCCATTAATCAGGCTCATCAATCATCAACTACAATATTGTCTTTGTCACCTAAGTCGATTATCTCATTTGTGCTACCCTAAGTATCACCTAGAAAATCTTCTTCAAGTTCATTGTCATCTGAAATATTAGGTTCACCACCTTCTTCAATATTCAGCGCACGTTGTGAATCTTGTAGTTTTGATGATGCACCTTCATCATTTTGACCAAAAACATTGCTGAAATATGAATTTAAGGTTTTGAATTTTGCTGGCCTCTCTTGGCTTTCACCACAATAAAGAGTCTTGTACCCTTCTTCATGTTTGACATCTCCAATGAAATAAAGGTTACAAAAAACTATCTATTTGATTAAGAAGCAATAAAAGACTACATGATTCATTGCCCATAGGGCCTACAATCTAGATGTTTGAGGTCTCTCCACTCAATAAGAATGAACTAAAAATTGTAAATAGATTGAGATGAATAATATTATAACAATTAAAAAAAAAAATCACTTACCTTTAGAATCTTAGATTCTCAGTGAGTAACACTAGCAGTCGGCAATGCAACATTGCTTGTTCCTGATATGAAACCTGGCTATTAATCTAAATCGAGAGCTCAGAATTGACCAAATTGTGTAAAAATAAAATTGATCTTTGATTGTATTTATACCAATCCATATGTGGCGAATTCATCAAGAATTTTAAATGGTATACAAGTATTTGGTGGATCTGGCTTAATTCTAACACGTCTTATGTAAATGTAGGGTGAATCAAACCTCCACAAAAACATATATGTTGTAATTTTCTAGGTGATTTATGGACCGTCCATTGGGATGAACTTATAATACAATTGGTGAATATTGCGGTGCATTAAGACATGATACCAAAAAATGTAAGGGAATTAGGTCCTTAGCCAAATAGAACATTTTTATGGCTATTGGCGAATTATGGTCGTCGATTATGACACACTTTCGAAATTGCAGGTGAATATATTAAATATATCGTTTGGAAAATGTAAATTTTATTGGTGAAATCTTTATATTGATACCATTAATTATTTAAAAAATTGGGCGAATAGAAGTGCATTTGACCAAAAATTTATAAAGTTGGGGCAAACTGGTCACCCTATTCAGTCCCAAATTATTCACCATTTTCAAAATGCTGACACAAAATATTCACCAATTGGTGAACATTTGCCGCTAAATTTTTCTCTGAATATATAACTAACGAAGAATATAAAGAAGTTCAAGGGTGTGCAGAAGAGGGAGGAAAGTGTGTGGTGTAGAAGATTTTGAAGTCTTTGTATTAGGAATGAGGGGATATGCTGAGAAAATTAAAGAATGGTGGAATGAAGAAGGAAGGGAATATACTATGGCTATTATTGTATACAGCAAGAGAAAGGCTATAGAAACAAGGATGTAGTACAATAGAGAAAGCTATCAAAGAGGACTTAGTAGAACGTAGTATGAATCTAGATAAATTAGATTTACTTTCTATGAGACAATGCATTATTTAACAATATTAAAGTTGTGATTATTTTTCAATAAATTTTGTTGGGTTCTTATTAGCTACAAATTGGGACAATATGATAAGTTCTCTAGGTTTGAACTACTCTCTCTCTCTCTCTCTCTCTCTCTCTCTCTCTCTCTCTCTCTCTCTCTCTCTCTCTCTCTGTGTGTGTGTGTGTGTGTGTGTACACACACACACACAGATACACACACACACACACACACACACACATATTCTAAGAAGTGTTAAATATACGTATGATGATCGATTTATAATAAATATATTTAAAATATAAATAATACTATTGTCAATTTTAAGCTTTGAGCTTTAGTAGAGGGTATTTTTGAATTTTCAAAAAAATATCATTGGTTGGAGAAAATATAAAGTTGAACTTCCATTTTTGTTGAATTTATGCTAAAAGAGAGGTTAGGCTATCACATGGGTTGTCAACTTAGTAATTTTGGGTAAAAAGATTTCAACCAAAACTAAATGAATATGAAAACTGATAAAAAATTAGTTAATGAATTTATATATCAATATAAAATGTTTAGAGCAAGAGTTTCAATTGAATCTCTTTGTACCACATAGTTATGGCCAAAACTATCACCCAAAAATATTTTGGTGAAACTATTATGCCTAAAACTATTTTGTTAGCCTAAATTTAAATGTAACTTTGGACTTTTACATTGATAGTCTCTAATGTTTCTATAATAAATAGTACCAAAATGCTACCATAAATTATCTATAAATGAAATCCTAACATATTCCTACATAACTACAACATGATTAAATTTAAATGAGTGAACAAGTGTCCTTAAATACCAAACATACAAATCAACATAACATACCTTAAGCTGGCTTAAAATGGCAAGGGAAATTGTCAATAAATTGAAACTTAAATTTAGAAATAATTTTAAAGTTTGAAATTAGAATTTATGATTGTAGAAGTGACCTAAGTCAATTCCACACTTCTACATTTGTTCCAAGGTAACACATAATAGATTGAATAATTAGAAACACTAATAGCTATGTATATATGTTTATTACATTTCACATTCTAACTAAAGTCTACAACAGAACATAGATATGAAATTTTCCCCTCTATACTTAAAGAAATTGAAAATTCTCAAAAGTGTGACAAAATAAGGTAAGTTTGATATTTCACAAAGTTTAAAGGTTCATGAAACAAATGGAAGTGTGACAAGGTTCTTAAGTTTTCTAATTCATTGAAAGTGCAAAAAAAAGCTGCTAGGTTTGTAACATCACAAAGCTTTCAGGTTTGCAAACTCTACAAAGCACAACAAGGTTTGCATAATGACAAAAGCATAAATACGATGAAGAGAAGGAAAGAGCTAAAGTAGAAAAGAAAGAAAGAATAGGGAAAAGGAGGAGTTCTTAAAGTACAATAATTATGAGTTTGTGAATTGTGTCTTAGTGCAACTAGTTAGAAAGGTCAATTTCTCTTATGCACGCTGCAAAGATGAATCAAATTCAATTTTGAGAAGGAAAGTGAGCAACATTTGATGTGGTTGGTGCACTCACAATTTGAGCCACTCAATTGTACCTAATGTTTTACCAACTATTGGTCAAAGTTATATAAAAGGAATGGAATAGATACATTCACTTACCATCATTCATTCTACACCAAAAAATCCAATTAAATTTATTTTAGAACAAGTCCATACTAGTACAATAATAAATCTAAATACTAGAAACACAAAAATTCAAACAATAATAATTAAAAAATCAAAAATCAAAAATATCATAAACTATTCTAGCACAAAATTTTACTACACTAACTAATTATTTTGTATTTACAACATTCTAATTGAAATCCATAGTAAAACACATATACACTAATAAAATCCACAACAGAACATGGATATACAAATTGCCACACTATATATATATATATGTATATAATTTGGAGAAGGGTCAAGATATTGGAAATCGAGCCACCAATCATAGTTTTGGTCGATTGCAACACCCATCACAACAATCTTACTTTCTGGACTAGCTTACTTTCTGTCACATTTGAAGAAGAAATCAGGAAGAAAAGAACAAACCAAAGGTTACAATATCCAGGCATATTAGAAAAAATCAGGAAGAAAAAACAGAACAATGGCGATGATGACCGGGAATACAAACATATGACTTTTGTCTGTTCTCTCATATGAGATAAATAACACAGAAACTTATAATATGAATCAGCCAAAAGAATTCCTATTCAATGGCTATCTGTAGGGCAGGATGCCCACTGTTCTGTATGTTTATTGTATTAGCTGGACTTTCTCTTATGCCTGCTGCTTCCCTTCCTTATGCTCACAGAGTCTTAGCACAGAAAACTCATGCATTTCTCTCTAATTCTTCTTCATCTGCACAATATGATGTCAAATACTTTACACAAACTTTGGACCATTTCAGTTTCACACCCCAAAGCTATTTCACTTTTCAACAGAAGTATCTTATCAACTCAAAACACTGGGGTGGTGCTTCATCCAATTCTCCAATCTTTGTGTATACAGGAAACGAAGGATATATTGAATGGTTTACTCAAAACACAGGCTTTATGTTCGACATTGCACCTCAATTCAAGGCTCTTCTTCTCTTCATTGAGGTATGTTCTGCTCTGCTCTGCTCTTCATATTCCACTTCACTATTGATAAAATCTAGTTGGAAAGGAAAGTTGAGCAGTCATAGAATTGTTTGGAAATAAAATAAAATTAACAAACACAAACATTTATTAGCAGTTGCATATTAGTAATTGTTATAATTAATTTCGTGTATCTATTGATTGTAAATGATAAATTAGATTTCGAACAATTTTTTTTGGTTCTCTGTATGTAATAACTACTTCTAACTATTGTTCCGGCTTCTGGGTAGTAACCACACAAGCTGTAGGATTTGTTAACTGCACAAGGGTCAAAAAGTGGTCATTTACCATTTCAAAAATTGTCAATACTTAATGCACAAATGTCCCAGTAGTCATTGGAAATTGTCAATATTTATGCACAAATAGTTCACTGGATGTACAAGTAGGCAGCTATTGATACATGATATATGTATTAAAAGACTTTTAGTTATCATTTTTTTGGCTTTTTAAAGTTAGTAATTGAGAGGTCAGGTACATGTGGAGTGTATGGCTATTGGAACATGGACGGTATCTAGTGCTCTTCCTTTATATAAAGATCCCCAAAAATGTACAATATAAATTTACTTCTTTAAAACATCCATGGATCTAAATCGTGCTACTTAACAGGAGGAAAAAGGATACTAGTGCAAAAATTGTATATTTCTTGTGTTGGGTAGATTTTTGTTTAAACAGTTCGTTTTAAATTTTGATTTATTTAGATGATTCATCTAAAATTACACTATATTCTTTAATAAAATCTATAACTTAATATGATTTTGATGAATCACTCAAACATATTGTTTAAAACAGACAGAACATAGTACATATTATTTAAAACAGACAGAACAATAGTATGTTTAGGTCATAAAAATCTAGAAAATGTTTTCCCTTTACATTACAATTGCAAAGGTTTGAAATTTTATTCAGAATGAACTGTGAAAACCTATCTGATTCTATTTTGCTTTGATTAGCCAAGGCTCTTCTCCTCTTCTTTGAGGTATACTCTGTTATCCTCTGTTCTGATTTTTTCTGTTCTGTTCTCCTCTGTTATGCTCTACATATGGTTCTATTTATTCTGATTAGCCAAGGAAGATCTCAATATGGGTTTGAATTGATTTCAGCACCGTTACTATGGCGAATCAATGCCATTTGGAAGCAAAGATGTAGCTTACAGCAATGCCAGCACATTGGGCTATCTGAGCTCCACTCAAGCTTTGGCTGATTATGCTATATTAATTACAGATCTCAAAAAGAATTTATCAGCAGAGGATTCACCAGTGGTTGTGTTTGGGGGATCTTATGGTGGAAGTAAGTGTGCTTCAATAAATTTTTGTTATGAATTTAAAAAATACAGTGATGAAATCCTGTTCATGTGTGTATATATTAAATGGGTTTGCAGTGCTAGCAGCCTGGTTCAGGCTCAAGTACCCACATATTGCAATTGGGGCATTGGCTTCATCTGCTCCAATTTTGGCTTTTGATGACATTGTAAACTCAGATGGGTACAACAACATCGCTTCAAATGACTTTAGGGTATGGTTATTTTTTTAAGTCATTTTAGCAAGTCAAAATTTAGAGTGTGTTTTTAAGTCTTATTTATCAAATAAAATGATTTCTAATCTTTGTTTTTTCAATTTGACTAGAGTGAAAGTGAAAACTGTTTCAATGTAATAAAGAAGTCGTGGAAGATATTAGATGAGATGTCATCAACTCCAAGCGGCAGAAGATCTCTCAAAGAATCTTTCAGACTTTGCAAGTAAAACCAGAAAATCTTTGAAC
>MU223274.1:641951-665441 GCA_018584345.1 Thuja plicata
AAAAAAAAAACCAAAACAGCTGCCAGCAAATAGAAAAAATTCCTGTAGACACCAATCAGAAACAAAACCCACTGCAAAAAAAAAAAAAAACTACCCCGCTGCTAAAACACTTCCACAAATCCCATGCATGCAAACCTGCAACCAAGCTAGGGCACCTCCATCTCTGGAGATCATTAGCTAGGGCATTGTCTCTCTTACAAACACACTCTTAGAACAGTAGAGTTGCACAAGATAATTACAAAACAATATTCTTGCAGGTTTGTGTATTCAGGCTCTCTCACCTAATCATTAAGCAGGACCACATAAACCATATTAATTTTGTTACTAATTTTCAAAATCAATTATGTGATCTTAAGTAATATATTTTTTATTGACCATAAAAATTCTTAAGAACACTCTAATTTATCAATTTATATTATGATTGAATATTAAAAATGTTACTCTAAAACTTGTTAGTTTCATAGGTAAATTGTGAACACTCAATAATCTTAAATAGAGGAACTTTGGATAATATATCCTTACAAAATTTATTTTCTTTGATCTATTAGACATAAAACATAAATTATTATTTACATGGAATCTACATAACTCCATAAAAACACTAGATTCAACTAATGATTTTAAATTTCTTCCTCGTAATCCAAATCTACAAATGAAAATGAAAATTCCTTCTTACACCTTTAACTTACCACAAAATTAATAATCTATAAGCCAAATTTCATAAGTTTCTTCACCTCTTTTCAACAATATCTTCAATGGGGCACCATAAATGAGAAGATATCTAAGGAGTTTTCAAGAAATACCAAAATGGAAAGTGGGATTTCAATTACAAATATGGCATTAATTACAAATCCAAGAGTTAAATTACTTAATATCTAGACACAAGTAATGAGTGGTGTCATTGTCAAAGAGGAGTCAAATTTGATAATGAAGACTCAAACATAGCTCCTACAATTTAGGATCTAATCTTGAAAGATTCAAGAAAATATGACATAAAAATCTTCTTAATTATAATTCTTCATTCACATGGATGCACACATTTGGGATCTAATAATGAAAACAAGGGTGACATATGAAAATTATAAATCCCTTCAACAGGTATGTGCATGATCATGGTATACCAAGCTATGGCCTTAAGTGACAATGAAAAATCAGAAAATCAGGGTTAGTAAACTTGACGTAAAAAGTTGAATATCTTATCAACCTTATGTGAAAAAGTTGTAAGAATAGAATCTGTAGGAAATTGAATGTAGTTTCTAAACTAATGTCCCTTTTCTGAAAAAAAATTAATCTAATTGTTCAATAATTTAGATTTCAATGCAGTAGTACAAAAATTTCAAGAAAAAGATAAAAAGTACGTGTATGTCTAACCACCTTAATCACAATCAAATAATGATATATTTTCACAAGATTCTAAATATAAGTAGTAGACTCATGCCCGGATGTGACACATATTTTTGTGTAAATTTTTACCAAATAAATAATTAATTATGAATTTTCTGCTACAACTTATTTAAAATAAAAAAACTCTCGTGTCCGACCACCTTAACTAATTCTAAACTTTACAAAATTGCAAACTCATTTTTTTTTCTTATAGTAGGTGAAGCATACAATGTGACTCATGTTTCAGATTTCAAAAAGGTTAAACCGTTTGAAATTTATAGGTATTTTTCAATCAGTCTGTCAATCAGAACTTTAGAGATAACTCAATTAGAAAATAAGTAATAATTACTTACTGAACTCGAATTCTGACAGCAATTATATTGATGGAAAGCTGATAACGTCATTAAGAAACCCTTTTTTGTTTCATCAATTTCGAGTAAAAAAAGGTCGTCAGCTACATGGTCTAAGTCTGGATATCAGAGAAAATATGGTGAACACGTCGTTTGGGTTGACCATCCACGTTTGGCATTGGAAAGCCAAAACCCAAAGAAAATACCAAGCCTAATCATATATCCAAATTATCAGATGTCTAATAATATCGGATATCCGATATTATCGGATATTCGATAACTCCCACCCAAATACAACATTTTGATTTCAAACCTCTTTTCAATTTTATGATTTTATATTTTTAGTTTATATATTATGAATTTCATTTGTTTTAATGTTAATATTAGATGGTAATAACATTAGGATTATATAATTATTTAAATGTTAATATTGTATTATATAAACTAGAATTATATTATTATTATTATTTATTTCTCTATTGTATAATAGTATAATATTAGTATTAATTATTTATTAATATTTATATTATAACAATAATACCTAGGAGAGAGAGAGAGAGTATTAATATAAAAATGATATTAATATTGATATAATAATAATATAAATATAATATTTATATTAATATAATATTAATATTGTTAAAATATAATAGTAATGTAAAGTAAAATAAACATTCTAAATAGGATGAAAATGAAAAGGTTCAAGTCAAATTTGGGCGGGAGATATCAGATGTCCGATAATATTGGATATATTATATTATCGAATATCCGATATTCTTTATTGGTATCCAAAAGCAAAAATTGATTCTCTGGGTCCGTGTCTGAGAAGCATGTTTTTCTGCAGAGAATTTCATGGGAAATTAGTTGTGAAAGACAAAAAAATAATTTTTTGACCCTTTTTGTTGGAATCTCTATATTATCAAAGGTTTTTGCATCATATTTTTGGTCTCACCATGGGGAGTAGTAGTCGTCGAAAGCATAAACGGAAGAGGAAGCTCACAAATGAAGAGATTGAAGTGTATATAGAAATGGATAGGGTTCCCCATCGGAATAAGAATAATATTGAAAATGAGAATGTAGGGATTGAAGGGGAAAATGTAGGTTTTGAAAATGAACATGTAGATGTGGACAATGAAAGTGTGGACATTGACAATGACAATCCACTATTCGAATATGAAAGAATTGACAATGATAATGGTGCACAAGAACCAAATCAACATTACACATCTCCAAATTATATGAGAAATGAAGTCCCTTGTGAGGAAGAAAGAAAAACTTCAAATTTGAGACCTTCAAGAACAACAAAATGGTTACTTGAAATTGATGAGAGCATAATGAGCAATTTTGATGGCAAGCGATCAAAAAGAACCGTTCCGTTGTGGGTTTCATAACTTTTTGATCAATTTTTTAGCCACAAGACATTGGTTGAGAAATGTCAATTGTTTGTGCAGTTGTTAAAGATGCAGAAGATGAGACCTATTCTAGTCAAATTGAAGATTAGTGTGAACAAGAAAAATGAGAGGAATGCTATTATTGTGAGAAATATTTTTATGCTCTCAATTCCATTGGGAATACTACCAAGGAAAAAGACAAGAGAGCCGCTAGGAGGGTTATTACAACCTCCTTAGTAAGTCATCATTTGAGAAAGACTTGTTTGATGAGACAAACTTGTGTTGACTTGAACCTAAATCATAAAACTTTGGATAGAGCACTTGCAAGAAGAGAAAGACTTGATGATCCTCTTCAAAATGATGCATGAGCTTATGGTGGGAGACTTCCACATTGTGATAAGAAGCTTACCGATGATGTGAAGGATCAAATTCAACTATTTTGGCAATCTAACTCAAGAGTGTCACCAAATGTGAAGGATGTCTTGAAGTTGAGAATTGGCATTCGAGACTGTACCCCACATCCAAAAAATTATTTGGAGGTGAGTCAAACAATGTTGTTCAAAAAATTTTGTGAGACACATCCAACATTGTAAATATCACAAAGAGCTTTTGAAGCATTGAAGCCTTTTTTTGTGTGCCTCTTAAGATTCGAAATACTTGTTGTTGCAAATATCATGTGGAGTTTTCAATGCATCATGAATTGTTACAATCCATTCATTTTACTTTGCCTACTAGTGAAGTGTTGGAGGAGTGTGGTGCAAGTGCTATACCAAAATCATAAAGAGACTTTCTAGATCAATTTTTATGTCCTAGAGATGATGGATGTTTCTTTTATAGACAAGATTTCTTAAATGACAAGTGCTCAGAGTGTGGTGAGCTAGTGAAGTTTGTTTAATGTTTTCATGAGGGTTGGGAACATGATTTTGGAAAGACAATTGTCCTAAAAAAGGTATATGAAACCAACAAATATACATTGAAAAGTGGAGGTGAAGGCTCTAGATGTGAGTTGGTTACAAAAGAATGCAATGTAGCTGATTTTATTTCAAATTTTAGGAAGAGTTTTTTTTACAAGTATGCAAGGCATGGTCACAGGTCTCGGTGGTTGGATCAACAATTCAAGATTTGTAGGACACTTTCCCGATTGGCACTATTATATCGGTCATTGACTTTGTAGAAAACTATACATTGCAGCCCCAAAATGAGTTGCAAGCTCAATATTACAATTCTATTCAGGTTGCTATTTTTGTGCACATAATGTATAGACATTCCCCTGATAGTACAGAAGATGATTAGAAGATAATCCAAGAATACCATTTTTATATGAGTGATGATAGATCTCACTCTCATGAGTATGTCCAACATTGCTTTGAGAACTATTTTGAGTGGGTGCAGGAAAATGAATTTATATGGATAGACATCTCATTTGGTCAGATAATTGCACAGGTCAATTAAAAAATACTCCTATATTTTATTGGTTATGTAGAATGCATGTAGAGAGAGGTGTACCTCATATTTGGAGTTTTTTTGAGGCTTATCATGGAAAATGGGAGCATGATGGAGCAGGTGCATGTGTAAAAAGAGCTCTAGTTAAGGAGCAATTGAGGATTTCAGGTGCAGAGCTCCTTGATTCTCATTCTATTGTTGATTGGTGTACTTCAACATTGTCACAAGGGGGACTCTTGATTCAGCGGTGCACAGATTCTTTTGGTTGGTTGAGTTGGGCATAATTGGAGATAGGTTGGATTGTCAAACCGTGAAAGATTATTCAAAAATGCATTTATTTCGAAGCTCAGATGCTAGTATATGGGCCATTTCGACACGAGAGTTGGCTTGTTTTTGTCTGAGGTGTCTTTAGTGTGATTGGGATCAATGTGAGTCAAGTGAGTGGATCAATATGTGGGTTCGATACATGTGTTCCACATTATCTAACTCCTTTATCTTTCACACTCTCTGTAATAAATGATGGCATGGATTGTTCACTTGACTATGACCATCTTTCAGATCTTCTACAACCAGGACATGTTTTTGCATTGGTTGCACCACATGGGAATGATGAGAGATCAGATTACTAGTTAGCATGTTGTGTACGAGGAAAGAAAAAACTTTCAAAACTGATAATAGATGATGATATGTTCAAATATCCAATAGGATCACATGTTGTTGCGGGAGAATGGTTGTGCACATACATGATTAGAAATAATGGTATTCCTGCATGTGAAGACTACGTGAAGCACAAAACCATTCTCATGTATTCACACCTTGTTATAGAAGCCAATGTTAAGTTGTTGAAACATCAAGGAAAACCAAAGACAAAGGAACTTTGGACTATTAGTACTGTTGATCATGAAGAAATATTGAATACCCTCAAGCAGAGAGATGACCCTTCAGGCACACTTCAGTAGGTAAGTGCAACTCACTGCAAGGTTTTCCATGTTCATTACGGTTACGTTCAATACATTCATTGTAGGTTTTCTACTTTATTTGTTTGAGCCAATAAAATTGGTTTTGTATGTGGATTACCAGTGCAGTTGGATACATATATGATAGATATAGGAGATTGAGGTGTGCATTTGATTCACCTAGATCTTTTATGATGGTAAACTTCACTATGCATTAGCTAGTCATGTTCTTTGGTTCGTTTAGTTACTTATACATTCATAATATTTTTGGAAACCTATAAACTTATTTTTTTCTTGTGCCTTATGAATGCAGGGATTGGAATGTAGATTTCATCAAGTACCATGTGTTAAAATTATACACTTTAGGAGCGGAAATGACACTTAAAATTTTAATATATAGTTGTGTATCTAAGATTTTGAGAAATTCTATATCTTGGACTTTTGATAACATTGATATATTTATTCATAATATGTTGTATCAATGATATATAATAATTTTGTACGAAAGGTGGTGTCTACAGTCAAACTTGTATAATGATGAATTACATGCAAGAATGCAAATATTTGACAAAAAATTCTCAAGGCTTTGTTTCAAATGTGTTAGGTAAGATGTATTATAAATTCTTGTACAATAAACTATAAGGCTTTGTTGAATGTGTTCAAAATAGTAAAGTATTTGATTTAAATAAATTGTGGTTTGTTTGTGCAAATGTGTGTTTAATAATTCACCTTTGAATCCCACATAGTATCAAAACAATGTGTGTCCAAATGCATTTAAGACTGATTTCCAGTGTAAAACCTATAACCTTAAACCTTTTGCACCCTGAAGATATCAATGTCATCTCTGGATTGGTGTAGCCTTAATTCTTCAGGAGCCCAAACTAGTTGCAAATGAAAGCTATTTCCAATCCTCAACTTCTCCAATTGGTCTCAAGCCCTCATTCATCCGTATATATCCGTACAATTGCAAAAATTCATAAAATTACATGAAAAATTCATCCATATAGAAAAAATCTCCTAGTTTCACTTCCAAATATCCCGAAGGTCCTTGGAAATTAATTTTATGATCAAAGAGTACTAGTTGGGGCAGCACTTTTCCCAAAATGACAAGTCTTGAAACATTGGACAACTCCTCTAACTTAGGAACCCTCACTTTGGCTTGGAAGAGATAATTGGAACACTTAATGAAGGAAGTAACCTTCAATCCTTGAACTCCACCAATATAACACTTGGGATACCTTGGGGAACATGAGAGAATATCATTTATCCATTTTTGGTTCTTGAAACAATACCCATCAAAAGTTATGGGGAAGCGAGTATCTAGTCTATGCTTCTATGCCAGTCACATACCACTAACAATTTGAAAGCATCAAGAACCGTTCATTATGGGACCAAACCATCAGCTCTAGTTGGCTAGGTAAACCCTAGGGGAAACCTTTCTTTTCTTATGTAGCATTAAGAATGTTCCGACGCATGTCGGACTGAAGTGTTCCCAAGGTGCACTAAGCCAAATTGGGAAGCAAATTTTTGAGATCCATATCTTGGACCTCATGATAGATATAAAATCAATGAAGTGAAAAAGGACCATCTTGGGAAGGCCTACAATCACATAGCTCGGTTTTGGGAGATTCCACTCAGATTCCATTTGGCAACCTGATCTCGGTTGGTGCAAAAAATTGCATTGTTGCTTAGTTGAAAGTTTCTCAATGGTGCATCTTTCAAACCGTTCATCATGGGACCAAACCATCAGCTCTATCAGCTCTATTTGGTCAGTTAAATGCTAGGGGAGACCTTTCTTTGCTTGCATAGCATCAATAACATTCTGACGCATGTCAGACTGAAGTGTTCCCAAGGTGCACGAAGCCAAATTGGGCAATAATTTTTGGAGATCCATATCTCGGACCTCGTGAAAGATATCAAATATCTATGAAGTGCACAAGGACCATCTTGGGAAGGCCTACAATAATTTAGCTCAATTCTGGGAGATTCCACTTGGATTCCATTTGGAAACCCAATCTCGGTTGGTACAAAAAGTTGCATTGTTGCTCAGTTGAAAGTTGCTCAATGGTGCATCTTTCAAACCGTTCATCGTGGGACCAAACCATCAGCTCCATCAGCTCTAGTTGGCCGGGTAAATGCTAAGGGAGACCTTTCTTCACTCACATAGCATCAAAAAATTTCTAGCGCATGTCAGACCAAAGTGTTCCCAAGGTGCACTAAGCAAAATTCGGTAGCAATTTTTGGAGATCCATATCTCGGACCTTATGAGAGATATCAAAGATCTATGAAGTGCACAAGGAACATTTTGGGAAGGCCTATAAGTATGTAGCTTTGTTCTGGGAGATTCCACTCGGGTTCCATTTGGCAACCCGATCTCGGTTGGTGCAAAAATTTGCATTGTTGCTCAGTTGAAAGTTGCTCAATGGTGCATCTTTCAAACCGTTCGTCGTGGGACAAAAATGTCAGCTTCATCAGCTCTAGTTGGCAAGGTAAATGATAGGGGAGACCTTTCTTCACTCTTGTATCATCAAGAACATTCTGGTGCATATCGGACTGAAGTGTTCCCAAGGTGTAGTAAGCCAAATTGGGCAGCAATTTTTGGAGATCCATATCTCGGACCTCGTGAGAGATATCAAAGATCTATGAAGTGCACAAGAACCATCTCGGGAAGGCCTACAAGAATGTAGCTTGGTTCTGGGAGATTCCACTCAGATTCCATTTGGAAACCTGATCTCACTTGGTGCAAAAAGTTGCATTGTTGCTCAATTGAAAGTTGCTCAATGGTGCATCTTTCAAACTGTTTGTCGTGGGATGAAACCATCAGCTCCATCGACTCTAGTTGGCTAGGTAAACTCTAGGGGAGACCTTTATTTTCTTGCGTAGCATCAAGAACATTCTAGCGCATGTCAAACATAAGTGTTTCCAAGGTGCACTAAGCCAAATTGGGAAGCAATTTTTGGAGATCCATAACTTAGACCTTGTGAGAGATATCAAAGATCCATGAAGTGTAGAAGGATCATCTTGGGAAGGCATACAAGCACGTAGCTCAATTCTGGGAGATTCCACTCAGATTCCATTTGGTGACTCAATCTCGATTGGTGCAAAAATTTTTAGTGTTACTCAGTTGAAAGTTGCTCAATGGTGCATCTTTCAAACCGTTCATCGTGGGACCAAAAAATCAGCTACACCAGCTCTAGTTGGCTGGGTATACACTAGGGGAGGCCTTTATTTTCTCACGTAGCATCAATAATGTTTCGGTGCATGTCAGACCAAAGTGTTCCCAAGGTGAAATAACTCAAAATGAGATTTCAACCCAACAACTCGACTCAAGGTTTCTAATGCCACAAGAGACCTAATTCAACCAAATTTAGAAGGAATCAACTGATTGTGGAGACATATTCTATGGATTATGCACAAAGTTCTTAAAATTTGCTAGGAGACCTAATTCACTATTTTAGGACATCAACGACCTTCCAAAACCCATAACTCCAAAAACTTCTGAATCACTTGGCGAACAAATGGGGTTCTCAAACACCCTTTATCAATATTGACAACATATGCAAAGCAAGAGGTAGGTTTTTTTGGACCGTACACTACTGTTACAACTTTGAGACCTCAAAAATACTAAAAAATGGGCAAAATTACAAAGGAACTAGATCATAAACTTAACCCAAAGAATCCCTCTCTTGGACAGTAGTTAATTACATCCTAAAACACCCAAATATGAAAGTAATTAGTCTCAAACCCTTGGGAACATCAAAAGCCCCAAATTAGGCTCCTAAACCCTCCAAAACTAGGGCTTCTCCAAGAAAAATTCCAACAAACCAAAGGTGGATTCACCATCCTTTCATCATATGTAAGTGCTGCCAATCATAAAAAGTGCTCCTAATGAGGCCCAATATGCTACTGCAATAGCTATGCAAGCATTTCCTTGTTACTGAACCCTGCAAGAGTCATCAAATGGTGATCACCTGCAACATCTGATGAATTTACTTGCATATTTAGTGTTAGACATATATAATACACATTTTTGATTCATCCCCAAGTCACGGTGATTACAAAAACGGGATGAATCTCAATACATTCTTCTAAACCAATGCAAAACTATGCTCTGTCAAGGTACAGTCAGGGACTTTCAATGCAATCTCAATACAAATGAATTGAAAATATATTTACAGAGGTTCTACAACACACATTAATGTATGTTCAATGAATTAGATTCATTGAAACATTCAAAAATAAAAAAATTTGCAAAAAAACTACCACTTTTATTTCTCAAACTTGTGCAGTCCATACAATCTTTGTACCAGGTCGTACTGTGTCTCTTCCCTACCATAGGCTGATAAAATATGATGCCTATTAACCATATCAAACAACTCCAATCAGTTTTTTTTATTACAATTACATTTAACCATTAAAACTCATTTCCCTCCTAAACTAAGTAACCGTTAAGATTCAAATATTTGAATTCTTAACTTACTAATTATTGAAATATAAGCATTCTAACTTATTTAATTCCACTTCTAGATTTCGATTGAATCTCTTAGAAACTTCTAAATCCTAATTAGACCCTTTGGGTACTATTGACCCAACTTACAATATTTTTGATTTCCTAGCCCTCTACTTGGACTAATAGGACTTAAACACATTTCATTATGTAATATTTATTGCAAATTGCCATTATTGGTTCTAGTACACCCCAATTTACCCTTAGGGATGATTTTTTCCTTCTATCTTTGACTATATCCATGGTGGATCTAGGTGTTTTCATGAGTGCTCCTGCACCAATTAAACTGTTTGATAAAATGCATCAAAGGAATATACAAGCATAAACAAAGCATGTTGAACTGTTTGAATAATGTAAAGAGATTTCATTACATAGACTGCAAGGATTATAAACAAAGCATGAAAATTACTTTTAGATCTATTCAAACATGGTGTAACACCAAAAATAATAACATTAATCAAATGAAAACCAAATCTATAAAGGATAAAAGGTTGTCTCAGTGGGCATGCCACATGTATGAATGAAGGAAATTGAAAACCAAATCAGAGGTTTAGTTATCCCAACATCACAACAATGGAGTCTTTCAAATAAGCACATGTAAAATAAATGTTAAATAACATAATGAATTTGACAAAAAATTAATCAATTGCACTCTTATCTACCATGAATCTTAACATTTTGGTGCTCTCAAAAGTATAGTGCACCAGATGGCTAATGGAGAATGAAGATGTAGTATGAAAATAATACATACATACAATGTATGGAAAAGATATAATATGAAAATGAACATGCATACATAAATAGAATGAATGAAAAAGACATAATATGGAAATAATACATACATACAACACATGCCAAAGATATAATATGGAAATGATACATACATAGAACACATGAGAAATATAAAATAATCAGAAATGAGCATGTAGATATGTATATATGAAATAGTTTTGTACAAAATGTGGCACATGCCATCTCCAAAAATTTACAAAATCAACATATCTAGATACAATATGGCATACGCCATCTCAAAATGTGCCATATGGCATCTCAACATAAGAAGTTCAACTACAAATGTTTCTAGGACATCTTATTCTACTGGTGGATGATCAAAGTGAAGTATCTTCGAACTACTCTTTCACTCTGATGGATCCTGCATTCAAACACAAAAGTGAAACCCCAAGTTAGATTACTTAATTTATATGGTTTCTATAAATAATAAATAAAAATTTAAAATCACAGTCACCAATAATAATTTTTTTTAAAAAAATTGAACTCTCATGTACCTCGCCTCTCTGTCTCCTCATGCGATCACGAGACCTAATATATGTCCTTGGTAGCGAAGGGACAATGCCACCAATGTTGACTCTGACCTATATATATGTTTGCAAACATGAGATTGATGTACGAATTATACTATTTAATGTTAAATCCTTGGTAGCAAATACATCTTTAAAATATAACTGAATTAACATTAAAAATTACCTTTGTTGAACTTTCTTCAGGAAATGTCAGTTGGGTCATCAGTGATACAAACCCTTGGTGTGGTACCTCCCTCAAACTAGGGGTGACCTACAAAAGTCAAATAGATAAGTTTCATACAATCATGACTTTATCATATTAAATATATACTTGACAGTAAACTACACACAAATAAATTTAGAAATATATGTATTGTGGGGCTATCACTACGAATTGATACGCTTGTGACTCTATCATGGAAAACAGTCTCACGACATCATCATACACCACCCTCTGTCAAATAAAACATGTAATTAAAAATGAGTATGCACAAGTGACAAGTATACATGTATGCTTAAACAATCTAAAATACTTAATTACCTTCCCCTTGTCAACACCAGATGCCTAAACCCCCTCACATTGCCCCCCAATGGCAACTGGTTAAACCTGCATCACTATGTAATAAGATTATCATAAAAATTTAAAAATACATGTATACACTATTATAATAAAAGGAAACCAATGAGTACATTAAAATGTATGTATCTTGGAAGAGTCAAGGCCAAATGAAATGGCTGAAAGCATGGACCCCTCCACCTGTGCCATCTCCTCCTCTGCCATCAACTGGACATAAATGAAACACATAAAAAAACATAAGTGGGAAATCATTATAAGAAAATAATATTAAAAATAGGAATGTTTAAAATTAAATACAATGTAACAAGTTAAATGTTTACTCTTACCATAAAAGTAGGATTCCATGGCTCTGTATGCCCCTGATGCACATTTCCATGGGGTGCTTCAGTACTTTTAGTGTGTTGTGTAGTATCGTCCACCTCAAAGACATATTTATATGCATCACTATCATTTAGGGGACCCAAGCACATATTCTTGCACATAACACAAGTATGAGGCACACAAACATGTGAGCTTGTGGAGGATGTGGAAGGACCAGAAGCATCAGTACAAGGAGGCAACAATGTTGCACTCTACCTAACCAGTAGATCACTCAAGGTGTGAATACCTCAAATAGTCTATGAGCCGGCCTCAGCAATAATGTCAGGATGTTGCACTATAGGAGGTGGTGAAATATCATGAGGGGGGGTACATGTGCTGTATTTCACCTGTTGTGCCCCTCGTCTGTCCTAGGGAGCACCTAAGCCTATGCCCTGGTTCTGTCTCATGCTCCAATAATTTACTTTCTGACCGAGCACAAATTGAGCATACAATTTTCTTATGAAATATAATGGGACATCCAAATTGTTGTGGGGTGGTCTATAAAAAACCATCCACCAGCAATCCCAAAAGTTGTCACGTATTGCATCATTTGTGCACCATTTACTTGACAACTTGGTTTTTTTAGGGTCCACTTTTAAACCGGTTTTGGGATCAACAAAAATGTTACATATGTCATATTTTGTTATATTTAGATCCATAAATTTATCATAGTCAAGCCCATCATCAAAATGCATGGATTCATGCCAAAGAAGTGCAACATTGTATTTTTCTCTGAGTTTCTCCACGCTTTCAATAATGGAGTTCAATGTGGAAAACATGGGGTGCAAGGTGGGGATATTTGCATATGTGTTATGATATCCTCTAAGTTGATTTAGATTGTCTCCTATGAGATCTTGTAATGGTCGAGGTTTTGAGAACAATTGGTATTCTAAAGGTGGGAGATTGTTTTGAGGTGGTTCTGGATTGTTCCCGGACTCATTGGGAGGGTTTTTAGATTGGTCTGAATCCATGTCTGATTCAAAAACAATAAAGAATAAACAATATCAATTTTAACCCTAGTTTTTATCATTTCAACTCTAGTTTATAATCAATTTTAAAAAACAATAAACAATATCATTTAAACACTAGTTTTTTTTTATAAAAAAAACAACAAATTTTAATCCAGAAACAAAAAATGAGAATGAAACTAATAAATTTCACTTACCTCTTAACTGTAGCAAATATGATATCGGATCCCTATCTGATATACGATATGAGAGGCTTGGCTAATTCAATGTTTTCACAATGAAAATTTTGAACACATCCGCAGACAACAATATTTTATTACTGATGAATATCGGATATTCGATAATATCTGATATTCGATAATATCTGATATTCGATATTATCTAATATCCGATAATATCAAATATTCGATATTATCTGATATCTGAAAATATCAGATATTTGATCATGCTTTAGCTTTGGCTTTTGGCTTGGCCAGGTGTACTGACACCCATGCCTACTCAAAAGTCAACTAACTTTTGGGTGTGCTTTTGGACGAGTTAGAAATTGATTTTTTCACATCGCCAATTTTTGGCATACCATGATCCTGCACAGACCCCAACATAAACTACATAAATTCCTCCCTCTTTTTCCAAGAGCTTTAATTGTGAGTGAACATATAATGTAGAAGTTGGATTTCGCCACATAGTTAAGCACTATTTTGAGAGGGAAAATTTATTAATTTGGATTTTAATTTTCTCGTCTCTCTCCCCACCAAAGTATCTAAGAATGATCTCATGACTTGTAAAGGTTTACCTCATCTTGATTTGCTGATGACTTTTAAATTATTTTTGACATAATACATGTTACACTTGAATTAAAATGTCTCTAGGCCAACTTCACTTTGAAATAAAAAATATGAATCAATATGTATTATAGGAAGCTTTTGAGACATTGGTCTATGTTTGATAGTGATAAGTCCGTGTGATCATATGGTGAGTTCTCTAAAGTGAGCAAAAATGTTCTATCATTTATAGTAGAGTAGGAAAAATCAAATAAATGATAAATTAGAATTAAATTGGACACACCATAAATATTTGGAGTAGAGCTATGTTATTCTTGATTTTAGGATAAAGTAACATATTGAAGTTCAATTTTTGGTTAGAAGAGGTTAGTGTTTTGTATCAAAAGATATTGGTATTTCTTGTTGAGTTGGTGCTTAGTTGTGGGGATTGGTATCTTTAGTAGGTTAGTTATTATAGACCAATAATTGAGAATTTGTGTCTCCAATAGATTGGTTCCTGTAAGCATTATAAGACTATTTTATATTTTGTGAGATTGAATTTGGAGAGTAGATCCAAGCAGTCCATCAATGTTGTTTTTTATTGAAAGGGTTCCCATTTAATTCTTTTGTTGTCTCTTGTGCAAATACATTATTTGTGTACTTGATATTGTTATTATTGTTGATTTAAAATTGACAAGTTTTAATAGGTAAAATATTGTATGATATTGATTCACCCCCCCTCTTAATATAAGTGTTTTGTCACCAAAGATTTGGTTAAGCATGAAATACCTTTCATACTAGATGCTAATCCATCTAAGAAAAAGAAAAGGCCAATAAATCCTACTTAAGAACCCAAGATATTGCAAGAATTATAAAATATTAGAGATAGGGAATAATCAAACCAATTAGGAATTCAACCTGGGTATCAAACCTAGTTATTGTGAAAAAAAAAGAATCGTGTCATTATATTGTGTGTAGAGTTTTAAAATATGATTGTTTCATCAAGGAAAGAAAATTACAGTGAGTACAAAATGGAACAAGTAATAAGAAGGATAGGGGAGGATATCACAATAATGAGATCATTCTAATTAAAAATGTCAATAATTTTCTTTGAAAATGGATCAATAGGACAAATACCCCTGATGGGATTATCTAGATGTTAATTTAAAATGTATCCACATAGTTAATAGAATGACATAAATATACGAATACAATCATGGAAAAAATTAATGTATAGATATTAAATATTACAAATTTTCTCTTCTATCTTATTCACAACCTTGACTTAATTTTTTTAGGATCAACTAAACCAATCTAACTAATCTAGTAGAAATATCTTCATCATATAATTTGACATAATTATCCTAAATATGTACTATTTTTTAATCTAGATAAGATCTTGAATTTGATTTTTGAGTTTCAAACATCTATTCTTAAAACATTAGGGTATATGATGATAAATATAGTTCTCTTTTATGAAAGCTTACATATATTAGCTAAATGAAGTGATGTAGAGGCTAGGGGTGGATTTGTAATCTTCTTAGGAAAATGCCAACTTTCTCCTTTGTTTTTTAACAAGACTCTATTCATCCTTCAACCAAGGATAAATTATAAGCCACAACCCCCAATATAGACCTTTTAGTAGTCAATTCCATAATCTTGTACCACCCTAGACTCCACATCTTTAGTTACTCTCCCACAACTTCTTGTCCATCCATTCAACCATGCTTCATGATTGTTCTCTAACCAATCATCCTAACACCCTTAACTCCCTTGAAGAGTGTTCCCAATAATTCTAAGGTTCTATAGAGCTTCTAAAAATCAGATCTCTCACTCCCAAATTCATAACTTTCAGTGGTTATCTTACCCAAACCAAACAACTCTTCTTAGGACTGTCCTACTAGTCCTATCCAACAAGAAACTTGTAGTTTTCTCCAAAATTTACCAAAGGAATCCCAAACCCACTTAGGGATCCAAGTACCATTTTCCAACTTACAAAATATATGTTGAAACCAACCATACTTGTTTTATAACATCTCCCTCTAATAATAGGCCATTTTACAAAGCAACCCTATCACGGTTGTATCCCCTAACTTTGATACTTACCATAGTATCTATAAATGAAGTAAAACTAAGGATTTTTTGCATCCTTTTGGCCATGGACCCTCTGCACATAAGCCAACTCACAAACCCTCCTTAATTCATGCCTATAACTAGGGCTTCCTCACAAATGTCTTAAAACACACTTATGGGATCCACTCTTTGATCCTAAACCATGTCCTAAACATGTTCTTACATGTCCCAAGGAAAAAAAACTCACTCATTAAGCCTAAATTCCTGCTACTATACCCATGGCCCTTACTTCATGCACCTTTCACCCTGTCACCATGCACAATTTGGTAATTACCCTGCAAATTCATTAAAATATTTCATATTAATTATTAATTACATAATATAAAAGTTTTGGATCCATCCCACAGCCACAGTAAGCACATAAATTGGATGGATCCAACTATGTCATTCTTAACTCAAAGCAATTCAAAATTCTTTTATGGAACAATCAATGAAAAGGAATGCAAAATTAATGATAAATGGATCCAAAGTGATTAAAAGTGATATTAAGACTTGTCTTAACACATAAAATCTTAGAAATCAAGAGAACATAGATATGTATCCAAACAGTGCAAGAAATTCAGTCTTTATTGTTCAAAATCTGGAATAGTCTATACAATCTCACAAATCCTCCTCATTCCCTAACCTCTCTTCCTGTACAATCAATCTTCAAGGCATAAATACACTTCCTTAACCTCCCTAACTGATCCAAATCAGTTATCTCTTAACAAAGAAAACTAAACAAGTTTTGGAGTTTTCCCACCTTTTTACAATTGACTGTTTGGATTCAAATTTCCAAACTTATTTAAATAAACCACTAAGAACCTATAACTCTGGAATTTATCCTTTTATGACCCTAATAACATTTCAAAACTCCTAAATTAATCTATAGACCTAATCCAAACCCTCTAGGCCTATTGTGTCAAATATTGACAATTACATATTTTACAACTTTTGTGCATTTTATGCAACATTTCATGTTTTTACATCTTTTCAGTAATCCAATTACATCCAATACAATGAAATGGCTCTAAGGCCATATTACATCAAATTAATGACCTTGTAGGTCATGTTCTTCTTTAGGTCTTCCAAGTGACCCTTCATTGTCTTCTGGAGGTGCCCCTGCACCACTAAGGATGGAGTAATACGATTGTGCTACATAAGTTGTTTTAATATAACATTAATTTAAAAGAATTTAATATATTGATCATCATTAGGTAAATATTCATTACCTTCATAATGTTATAATGATATTAATTCATGAACATTTAATAAAAAGTGCTAGAAATATGTTTTGATATTAATTAGTAGCAACACAAGGGTGTTGGCCCTTACAAAACCACAGCCTGAAGGTGCAAAACTAGGATAACACTAACAATAGATGAACAAAAAAAGAAACCAGTAGCAATGCCACCCAAAAAGTAACCACAAGAAGTGGTTGGATAGCCTAAAGACCTAGTCTGAGTAACAACATTGTACAAATAAGTACCAATAATAATATAAATAATCATAATAATAAACAAAAAAGAAGCCTGTATCTAAGTAACATGATCTTCTTGGAACTAGAAACTAGGTAAAAGACTAGAACAACAAGAAAAATATCTTTGAAGTCCCCACCATGGGGGTTATAGTCACAATGACCCTAGGGTTTAACATTACAAGGGGATTTGATGTCATAGCCTAACTGGTACAATACCTAGCGTCAATCATCCATGAGAAACTTAAATAATTTTTTATATTTTCCCTATCATCATTATCCTCACCAAGAACCTTACACTACAATAGGGATAGAGAATTCAAAGAGTTGTGCATAACCTGAAGACTAAACCTTGAGATGCTTCCCATCTTGCATTCAATTTGAGTCAATTTGTATTTTAGGTTACCTACTTCATATTTCAAATTCATCCATTCCATGTACCACATTAGGATTGGTTGAGATAATTTTTTCCTTCTCCAACATAATATCCCCTATGAGGTCAATTAGATCCTCTTTCGTGTTGTCAGAGATATGGGTAGAGCTATTAGTAGTTGATTTTTTGGAATTGCCAATTGCATCAACTTCATTTTTCTCACCTACCATAGTCTTCTTCTATCCAGTAATCTTCTCAATTTTCTCATTCTCCTTATCCATATTCTCCAAATCATAATTGGTTAGTATTTTTTCCCCTTCTATGTAGGCCTCGTAGCTAGTCTATTGGATCTTCATGGAGTATTGTGTTCCTCTTCCACCTCATCATCCTCCTCACTATTCACCTCTTGGATGCAAAGTTTGGTTTTCTTTGTGGGGGGAGGGGTTTTTCCCCTTCCTTTTAAAGCTGGTTGGCTTGGGTCCTTTACCTTTCAATCCAATACTATTAGGGGTGGTCATCTCAAAACTAAGCATGTTTGGGGTGTCAGGACAAGAGGCAATTTTAAGGGTGCTCGGGTGATGAATGTTATTGTAGGATTTTATTTCCTAGATGGATTATTTATCTTTTCCTTTATTTCTAGGATTTCCTCCACATGTTTTTAATCTTGCTTAGGTGTGAATGTAGGTGCCTCCACCTACAAAATGTAGTTGGCTACATTTACTAAATGTAGTTGGCTGCATTTACTAAATGTAGGTGCCTCCACCTACCAAATGTAGTTGGCTGCATTTACTAAATGTAGGTGCTTCCACCCACCTCCTCTCCTTTTCCTATATAAACATGCTTCCTCACTTGTATTTGAATATAGAGAGATTGGAGATATATTGGATATGCTAGGATAGCATAATAGAGATTTTCCTTGATGATGTTATGCCTCTGAGCATTTATATCAAGTTTATCTAATATTTTTATTCTGCTTATTTTATTTCCAGTTATTGATATAACACTTTCAATTAAATTTTGCGTTATATCTATTTTAACAAATTTTAACATGGTATCAGAGCCTTTTTTGAAAGTTTAGATTACTTAGAGGTCTTGTCAAATCTTGTTGTAATTTCTCTCACGTTTCGTACAATCTTGAGAACAACAAGATTTATGAAGATCCAATAAGTTTGTATCTTTCATATATGTGTTTTTCTTGATCTAGTTGATTGCAACACCTTGAAAGATTTAGAAGGACAACGTGCAAACATACCATTTTTAGGCCAACAGGGCCCACCTACCCGCGAGGCCCACCTACTAGTAGGGTCCACCTACTTGTGGGGCCCACCTCCAGTGAGCCCACCTCTTGCGGGGCCCACCTACCAGCAGGGCCCACCTACCTGTGGGGCCCACCTCCAGCGGGGCCCACCTACAAGCAGGGCCAACCTACCTATGGGGCCCACCTACCTGTGGGTCCCACCTCCAGCGTAGCCCACCTCTTGCGGGGCCCACCTACCTGCAGGGCCCACCTCTTGCGGGACCCATAAATATCGATGGAAAGCTGGTGACAAGCTCTTCGCTCTAACGGAGGTTTGAATCTGAGATTTTGTCATTATATCCCATTTTTTCAAGTTGAATTCTATATTGTAAATTTCTTCTTTTGGCCATAACTTTCACCCCGGTACTCCATTTTTCAAAAATGAGATATCGTCGGAAAGCTGGTGAAGAACACTACACATATTCAGGGTTCTTTTTTTCAGAATTTATCTCTGGTTCACTCTGTAATAGAAATTGACATTTTAGCCATTGTGGGCCTATTGAAGATATTAACTCAGAAAAGAGCTCTATAAATGCACTAAATTATAAAGTGCCAACCTTATAACACTTTGAGGGGGTGATTTTTCTTGATCTAGTACAGGCGGTGGTCTTGTGTGGTCTCGTGCGCTCTCTTTATGTGTGATTTGTCTCTCTTGCATTCCATACAACAATCTTATTTTCTGCAGTAAAATGGATCAATCATCAAATCCATTACTCACACCTTATAACTACTATGAGTGGAAGTCTAAAATGACAATCTATCTTAATAAGTTGGGGTTATATAGAGTAACAATGGGTGTCAAAATTGAACCAACACTGCTTGCAAAAAAGCCTAAATGGTTTAACAAATGTGATCAAGCATATGGTACTCTGTGCATGGCTGTATCTCTTGGTCTTCTTTTTCATATTAAATCTGCCACAACTCCAAATGATGTATGGACAACATTAGAAGGATTGTTTGGTAAACAAGATGAATTAAGGGGACCTCAATTAGAGAATGAATTGATAGGATTAAATCCATGTAACTTTGACACTATTCAAGACTTCTTCACAAAGTTGAAGGCTTTTAGATTGCAACTCAAAGCATGTGGTATTCATAAGAAATATTCACAACTAATCTTAAGTGTTCTTTCAAAACTTGGTTCAAACTATTCAGTTTTTGTTTCTACATTCTATGCCACTAAAAGTGCCTTAGGAACCAATTATAAAATGCCATCTCTTGATTAGTTTGCCAATGAACTCATAAAAGAGCAAGATAAATTGATTCATATGGGCACATTGAAGCCCTCTAAATCTCATACCTTGGCTGCAAATCAAGGCGCTAAAGAACAAATAGGACCTTCTAATCAAGCAAAGAAACAACATAACCACAGAGAAAAGAAGCCAGAAAAGAAAGTTGTCACCACAAACACACCAAATCAAGAATCTTCTTTTAAAGGTGATAAGCCCGAGAGGGAGAGAAAAATGTGTGCCTACTGTAAAAAACTTGGACATGATGAACACAAATGTCTAAAGAAGCAAATTGATGAATTGTCTCATCTTCTCGCAAAGAACAATATCAAAGTGCTTGATTTTGTCAAGACAAGTTTATCACAAGAGTCTACAAAGGACACTAGCAAAGGGAAATACAAGGGTAAGGATCTAGTTGTTGTTGCTTCACAACCAAATTCCTGGATCATTGATTCAGGTGCTTCACACCACATGGCTTCATCAAAAGCAAGTTTTTCTGCCTTGGAGTCATGTTCTTTGTCATCTATTCTTTTGGGTGATGACACTCCTGCTGAAGTGCATGGGAGAGGGTCTGTTGATGTAAGCAAAGGAACATTTCATGATGTCCTATGTGTTCCCTCTTTGTCAGCTAATCTCCTATCTGTTTATCAGATCACTCATACAGGCTCTGGAAAGAAATTTGAATTTACTCCAGACACAGTGGTAATGTAACGCCCCGCCAGGGAACCCAAGAGAGATTAACCTAGAACATGATACTAAGTTTTCTAAATAATTTTTTTTCTAAAGTTTACATAAAGAGACATACATTAATGTGGAAGAAAATACCATTTATGCACATGTCATACACTTACATAGAAAAACAAGACTCAAGGGTTCCATGATGTTGAGTTACATAAAGAGAAACACAACTAACAACATAACAAAAGATTCCATTTGAATAGATGCAACAAATACAACTTACAAAACCATAATTAAAAACCTCATGGATAACCATGAAACCACCATAAACTCACATCCATTGCACATGTCGTAGGGTATGTGGTAATAACTCTAATCTACATAATATACAATATCCAGATTAGGTATCACATGCGATACTCTAATACAAGATTTACAATAATGAAAGGTAAGTACATAATCACTAATGAAGGAATAGAAAGATCTCATCTGCAAAAGATCATCAAGCACTGTAATCCAGGATGTCGAATCTCAATGGGTAAATAATCACTACCACCTGTCCATGTGGAACTACAAAGATCCACCCCACCATGTTGAGGAGATAACAACAGACTCCACTCGAATATCCAAAAAACCAATAAGGAAGTAACCGCTAAGCAAGGGATCTTGATAGCTCTCTAATCTAGGTGTACTATACATCAAGAAAGGTAAGACACACTAATCTAGAGGCAGTTGACATTCGAAGGAAATCTAGACTATGTAAAGGAAGGTGTCATCATGTACATCTAACCCTTAAGTTTTGTCCTAAAAATCCCAATGGATCCCGACACTTAAGTGACCATACATGGCCATCAATGACCTCTCAAATTGACAAGGCCACTAACTATACCAGAAGCCGCACCTCGCAAGGGGGCAAGTATCATCTCATCCTCCATCTTATTCTTTACTAGCACTCAAGCATGGGTGAGGAAAACACATCTTATTAGTTCATTTTAAGCTCTCTCAGTTATGCATTGAATTATCACTTATTAAGTTTACTTACAATAAGCAATCACAGTAGTCACTTATGGACATGAAACTTATTGCAAGTGACCCCCTACTACACATCTAGGTAACCTACCCTAGGCTCACAGATCCTACATAGATCTAACATAGGTCAAAACCTAGGTATACCCAATCCAGTATCCACACATAATAGGAATGGTCGCAAAGAGGTACACATTCAGATAATATAATTGAAAGGTTTACATGGTTAGTTTAGGATAATTAACACATGCCATAACATAAACATAAATGCAAGATACCCCCCACCCTCTATATATGTTCTAGGGCAATTTAAAACCCATATACCCACAACATAAAGAAAATAACATTTACAAAAAGGAAACATCAATATATCATGCAGATTTGCCAGTAACCCATAACACATTTATAATATCCAAGACAGAAATAGTTTCCAGATATAAAACCATAATCATTAAAAGAACTGGAGCTCAATGGTAATTAGGTTAACCAAAATATTTGGGTCCTCTTAACACTCTTAATAGTAACCATAATGAATATCCCAATTAAATATAGTTACCAATAAAACTATCCAGAGTGCGTTAAAGATAAAAATCAATACTAGAATAATTAATTAAATTAATTACCCAGCGAATCCCCCAATTTCTATATTCCCTTTCCTAAACTCCATTGAGAACTTATTTAATTAAGTTATCAAACTGATTCTAAAATAGTCTAATTAATAAACAAAATCCCAAAACATTAAGTATTAATAATTGTATAGTCAGAAAATGGAAGCACTTCCATTTTTAGATTGGTTTAGCCTTCTGAGTGAGTGGTTTGGGGTCATGAAAAGTGCCTTGACTAGGTTCTTGATCTTAACATGACTTCCCCCCTAATCTGCCTTTCTGTCCACCATTTTCTGACCTAATCTTGGCATTCTGGGATGCAGACCTATGTTTCTGGGATTCAGGGACATGGTCAACCTCCTAGGACAAGGTTGACCTTAGCCTTGACCTAGGATAGGGTTGACCTTGGCCCTGCCCTAGGACAGGACCGACATTGACCCTGTCCCAGGGTCCAAATCCTGGGATCTTTTGGTTTCCCGGATGTCGGTCCTCACAAAAAGTTTCCTCCCGCTTTCGAGTCAGCTGTTTCGGGTTCCAAAGCGTGGATTCCTAAATTGTATTTAATATATGTCCTCTCCTAGGGGTAAAGGCTTTAATGGTGATTTAATTATCCTATGTAGGCCTCCTTAGAAGATTGTGCCCTAGTTTCATATAAAAAGGAAGTTTTCTCCTCTCATTTTCTCTAAGTCCTCTATT
>MU223274.1:673157-692633 GCA_018584345.1 Thuja plicata
TTTTTTTTAATTTCTTAAAATAGAAATGTAAAAGGGCATTTTATTTTATTTTTTGCTTTTGTTTTCATCTTTTTTGTCTTTTTCCAATTTTGTCTTCACCTGGGTTTATTTTATTTTACTGGTGAATTTTTTTATGACTGTAATTTTTTTTATAGAGACTATGATTTTTTGGCAACAATTAATTTTTTTCAAAGGGAACATAAGCAAAATCAATTATTTATTTTTCTACTATAGTCTATACTATAGGGAGATTAATTTTCTCAATTTCTAGGTCTTCACAAGGGTATTTTTCTTCCAAATTTTGGCAGCATAACATTACTATGCCAAATTTATATTTTTCCTAAAACACATAGATCTAGGGTTTTCTAAGATACTCATTTAAAGCAAAAGCATAAATAGACCTAATTAAGAAAATGCAAATAATCCAAACACATAGAAAGCACAAAATTCACAAACTAAAATCACAAAGGGGTTTTTTTGCAAACTCTACCTCAAATCCACCAAAAATTTGACAAAGAAGCTTTGTGAGAAGATGGAGAATCCCGAAGCCTCCGAATCCAATTCTAAATACAAATCTGGAAATACGAAGCCTCCAAAGCCAAGATCTCCATAAATTCTCAAGCCTCCAAGCACACAAAAATTCACAAGATAACAAAAACAAAAGAACACACAAATATGCTCTCACAAATTCTTCTCTCCCAAAAATGCCTTCACCAAAAACCTGTTATGAGAGAATGAGAAGAGAACTCCCATAAAGGGAATCAGCTTCCACCTTTCAAGAAAATCCCCCCAAAATAGACACTTGAGTTAACTTAGTTAACTCCACCTCCAAGTTTGAAAGAAAATCCCATTTATTAATTAATAATATCTATTTACCTACATAACTCAACTTTGACTTATTAAACTAAGTTGCATTTTGAATTCAAACTCAATTTTCAATAATATCTTGCACATGTAATTAATTAATATATATTAAATGGATTAAATATTTAAAGCACACTTATCTATGCAATTAAATATTTAATTATTTAATAATGCATAAAAGCCAATATAACTTAATTTCCAATTTAAATATTTAATTAAATTCCAATATTCAATGAGATCAACAATGGGTCTATAATTGCAGTGGGAAAAGCTGATCAACAGTCCACACTGTATCACTTCTCTCACTTTTTTCCTGATTCTCCTTCACTGGCACTACTTACTGAATCAAATGAAGTAAGTCATTTGTGGCATCAGCGGTTTGGCCACTTGAACTACCACTACCTGCAACAACTCAGTCAAAAAGACATGGTTTTAGGATTGTCTTCTATTCAATTTTCTAATGGAGTATGTCAAGGATGCATTCTTGGAAAGCATCCTAAAGAAAAATTTGATAAAGGCAAAGCATGGAGAGCCACACAACTCTTGGAGTGAGTACACAGTGATTTGGAAGGACCATTTCATCATCCTTCTTTTAGCATGGCTTTAACCTTCATTGATGATCTTTCTCGGTATAATTTTTTATATTTCCTCAAACAAAAGTCTGAAGTCTTTGAGTGCTTTCAAGAATTCAAAACCTTTGCAGAGAAACAAATAGGGAAAACTATCAAGGTTATACGTACCAATAATGGGGGGAGTATGTAAATCAAAGATTTGAAAAATTCTGCATCTCAGAAGGAATTAATCTTCAACATTAGTTTCCCTACACTCCACAACAAAATGGAGTTGCAAAAAGAAAGAACTGAACCTTAAAGGAAATGGACAACTATATGATTCACTCCAAGTCATTGTCACCTCAATATTGGGCAGAGGCCATAAACTGTACACGTTATATACAGATTCAGGTTCCTAATCAAGCTGTCAAGGAAGAAACTCCTTTTCAAGCTTGGACCAGTCGCAAACCCACAGTCAAACACTTTCAAGTATTTGTGTCTTCAGCATGGGCCCACATTCCAGTAGAGAAACACAAGGCTATGGATCCTCAAAGTAGGCCTTGCATATTTGTTGGATATCCTAAAAATGTCAAAGTCTATAGGCTTCTCCATCCTACCACACATGAGTTGTTCATTAAGAGAAGTGTTCATTTTGAGGAAGATTCCTCAATATCTCCTTCTACCACTTCTTCATCCTTCATTCCTATGGAGACATTGTGACTGCATGATGATCATTCTTCCAAGGATTTTAATCCTCTTGATCCCAATGAAGAGTCTTCAGATGACAATGATGAGAATCATTCAGAGGGTGAAGATCATCCCCTAGATTCCCCACATTCTCCAACCACTAGGCCACTTTGGGCTCGTCAGACATTGGAGTCAGCAAGTTACTGGGTTGGTGATCCTTCAGATGCGAGAAGAACATGTTCACAATTTGAGCAAGCTCCACATCTCTTTGTTGCTAAAACTTCTGATCCACAGTCATTTTAGGAAGCTTCTAGTATCCCTAAGTGGGATGCTGCTATGCAAGAAGAGTTTAGTTCCTTAGAGAGGAACCATACTTGGGATTTAGTCCCTCTTCCTAAGGGAAGAAAACATGTTCGATGCAAGTGGATCTATCAAAAAAAAAACTCTGCAGATGGGTCGGTTGATAAGCATAAGGCTCACCTGGTTGCCAAAGGATTCTCCCAAGTTCATGGTATTGATTACTTTGAGACCTTTGCCCTAGTTTCCAAAATGAATTCCATCTGACTTGTCCTTGCCATTGCTGCATCCCATTGCAGGGAAGTTCATCAGATGGATGTGAAAAGTGCTTTTCTTCTCAGTGACCTTTAGGAGAAGATATATATGGAGCAACCACATGGATTCATCCAGGATCCTTCACTTTTTTTCCGCCTATAGAAGTCTCTCTATGGCCTTAAATAGGCCCCTCAAGCCTGGTATGCCAAGATGGACTCCTTCCTTCTCTTAGTTGGGTTTTCTCAGTGTCATTCTGATCCTAATGTCTATTTTTTGTAGCAGGATGATACTCTCACTTTCCTTTTCCTCTATGTTGATGACTTGTTGATCACAGGGAGCCACTCATCCCACATCATGGTAGCCAAAAATTCCCTTCATGATCACTTCTTGATGTCTCACTTAGGCTTTCTCCACTACTTCTTAGGGATTGAGATCACTTAGTCACCTTCTAGTATCTTCATTAGACAGCCTAAGTATGCTCTTAATGTGCTCTCTAGATTTCACATGGCGGACTATAAGTCTACGCTGACTCCATTTTTATCAGGAGTCAAACTTTAGGATTCTTGTTCTTCACCCTTTGTTGATGCTACCTTATATCATTAATTGGTCGTTAGCCTCATATATTTGACTCACACAAGACTTGATATTTCATATGTTGTGGGCATAGTCTCCAGATTCATGCAGGAGCCCCATGAGTTGCATTGGAAAGAAGCTAAGAGGATTCTTCATTATATCCAGGGTACTCATAGTTATGGGATCCATTATAAAGAAGGTATGGATATTGACTTGATAGGATACACAGACTCAAATCAGGAAGGTGATTCTCAGGATCACAAGTCAACTTCGGGGTATTGCTTCTCTTTTGGTTCTAGTCTAGTCTCTTGGTCGAGAAAGAAGTAGGCTGCTATTTCTCTTTCATCCACTGAGGCTGAGTATCGAGGAGCAGATAATGCTGCTAATGAGGCCATTTGGCTTTAGAACATCCTCACTAAGTTTGGCATTTCTTTCTGAAAGCCCACAGTCCTCTTTTGTGATAATCAAAGTGTCATTCAAATTTCTCACAATCCGAACAAGCACATTGAGATTCACATGCACTACATTCGGGAGTTGATTCATGAGCAGGTTCTTGATCTTCAGTACTATGAGACATCCAGTCAGACCTCTGAAATATTAACCAAACCCTTCACTAAGAGCAAGTTCATTCATCTATGAGATTTTCTTGGGGTACGACAAGTGTCTACTTTGATTAGAGCTTTTTAGATTCTTGTTTACTCTCATTTTGAGAGGAGTTTTTTCCCACTGGGTTTTCTCCTTTTCTCTGGTTATGAGAGGTTTCCTTCTAGTTGTACAAGGGCACCTAACATGGCTCTTGAGCTAGGACCCTTCTTCTCTACATCCACCTAAGTTGTGCTTAAGGGGTGGTGTTAGTGTAGGATTTTATTTCCTAGATGGGTTATTTATCTTTTCCTTTCTTTCTAGGATTTCCTCCACATGTTTTTAATCTTGCTTAGGTGTGAATGTAGGTGCCTCCACCTACCAAATGTGGTTGGCTACATTTACTAAATGTATTTAGAAATATTTACTAATGTAGGTGCCTCCACCTACCAAATGTAGTTGACTGCATTTACTAAATGTAGTTGGCTGCATTTACTAAATGTAGGAGCCTCCACCCACCTCCTCCTCTCCTCTGCCTATATAAATAGGCTTCCTCACTTGTATTTGAATAGAGAGAGATTGGAGATATATTGGATATGCTAGGATACCATAATAGAGATTTTCCTTGATGTTGTTACACTTCTGAGAATTTATATCAAGTTTATCTAATATTGTTATTCTACTTATTTTATTTCCTGTTATTGGTCTAACACTTTCAATTAGATTTTGGGTTATATCTATTTTAACAGATTCTAACAATGAATTCTTCTATTTTTATTGGGCCCTGACATTTCAATAATACTTACAGATAGGAGGGATTGTGAAATGGGGACTCATAAACAATAATAGGTTTGGGTGGGAAGAGTGCTAAATGAAGATGATAAAGCATAAAAATGAAGCCCTAGTGTAGAGGGATAGGTTTCTTACTCTAGGTATGTGTAGTCTCTTTAGTATTATACACAAAAATTTCAAGCAAATTAAGAAAGGAAAAAGGAAACGAGATATTGTCATGGTTCCTAAAATGATTAAGGAGGGGCATGTGGTAGAAATAATAAAGTTTTAAGCACCCTTGAAGAGTGAAATACTTCATAAGAATGAGACAAGCCTTGTCCAATGGTGGTGGCTGTTATGCCCTCTCATATCCTACCGGTATCTTGATCCAAGCATGTCATTACCTTTTAAAAAAAAATTTAGGACATCTTTGTTGACCACCTGACTAGTCTTCTTCCATTTTATACCTTTGGACAATAATCAATTCACCTTGGATACCACCTCCTCACTAATTTTGAAGGAGATACCCCTGACAAAAACTCTCCTATCCTCCTAGGAACTAGAAAAATAGACAGACAAACCCTCATCACATCCATTAATGAAATCAATAAAATTAGAAACCCTCCCTCTTTGTAGACATTCCACATATTGGGAACATTTTTTAAGTCATTCGACTTACCAGGCTCAATGTGGACATGGTCGCCATCCATATCTATAGAAAAATGACCAATATATAACACATTCCACAAGAAAAATATGAAACCCTTAATATGTTTAGGGAAACTTGGCGTTATCAGAGACTAGTTTAAAATCAAAATAAATTCCTATTTGTCCAGTTGGGTATCATCATTAGGTCATCATCTCTATAAAATAATATCATATGGGCTATAGTTCCCCACATGCAAGGGTATTTTCAACATAGAGTACAATGGGTATGCTCCTTTACAAGGGGTGAAATAATAAATTCCTAAGTGACTATGTGTGATCCACTTAAAATACCATCTCATCATTATAGGTCCCACCTTTAGGTTGGTGAAACTTTCCTGATTCACTAAAGGCCACCTAGAGAAAGTAGTACACTCTAAGTGGATTTTAATGTCACTTTGGCTGAGGAAATTCCACATCCCTAATCCATCATGCCACATCCTCCCATCCAAATTCAAATTCAAACTAGCCTTAGAAACCCATCTCTCTCACTCAACATGGACCTAGTTAGGGTAAATGAATCTACCAAAACCCACATAGTAAACAATAAGAGGTACCACAACCAAGGATGGACACTAATTATCATCCTCACTAGGAGTTTTACAATCTCCCCTCAAGAGGGTTTGGATACTTCTTAGGAGAGAATGAGAAGTTCTCAAACATCTCAATCCCCCTAGATTATAACCCTATGTTTCCAGAGAGTTAGAAAAAACATTGCCTTCCTTGTGTATGTGATTGATTTCAAATGATTCAAATCATAGGAGAAGCCTACAAACATCTCCCAGAATACCGTCAATTGACCAATTGACTTTTGAGACTCCCTTGGTAGCATCAATGAGGAACTTAAAATCCCCGTATATTGATTAATATTTAGTACCTACATAGAGTATAAACTTGAGCCCCTAGAGGAGACCCATTCCCTTAAATTGGTTATTTGTACAATTCTACAATCTACCACTATTTGTTTGTACTCCATTCTGATAAGTCCACTAGCAAAAGCCTCACATTGACCATGTTTTGCAGTTCCATCAAAATTAAGCTTGGACCAACCAGGCTTTTGGGGGGGGGTCCATTTGGTGTTTCTCCTTTTCAATCTCTTAGAGCTATCAAATTTTGCATAGGAATCCTAAAGTTTCTATTCTTTGGTAATTTGCATATCAAAATTGGAGGGGGAAAAGAAGGACATGGCCATGCAGTAAAAACCAAGTTTTCTAAGAGCATTTTGCTGAAAATTTTAGAAACAACATCGACAAGGGACTCCACATCCTAAAAAAATCTATTATTCTTCTCCTTTTATATTACCCAACACAAGTGAGGGGGTATTTTCTTCCACAATTTCCTAATCAGGGGGTTTAAGGAAGTCCCCTGGTAATTAAGGTAAGTTGTTGAACAACCCTATTCATAACCCAATTAATTTATAACAAATACAATATCATGCTCCAAAGGTTTTGCGTGAATGGATAGTGGATGAGTAGATGATCAACAAATTCCTCTCTATATCTGCAAAGAGCACAATAGTTTGGTAGTTGAAATCCATGCCTAACAAGGTTATCCCATGTAAGGATTTTTTTGTGCATAGAAATCTACCAAACTATGTTGATTTTAGGAATGAGTTGACAATTCCATATTATTCTCTACATTTTTCCATTAATTTCCCTTCGTAGAAGCAGGCAATAGGTAGAATTCATAGAGAATTCACTATTGGCCTACCTTCTCCAAAAAAACCTATCATGTATATGAATTATATGAATTATCACCTCTTGAAGCCTTGAGAGAAAGTCTCAGAATAGAGGAAATAGTTTTTTTTTGTATCCTAGTAGTAGAGCAATATTTTCTTCTAGGAGTAAGGGCCATCAAGATAGTTAGCCACCCGATCAATAGAGAATCAATTAGCAACCTCATGGAGGCCAAGGAACATTGGGTGGGAAGATATATGTGTATCCTCCAACCAAGTATCATCCCAAAAAAAATCACGTGGCTATTCCCCAGCTACCATTTTAGGCATAGTTAGATGATGTTCCTTCCCTTCAAAATACTATTCCATATTTTGGACCCACTAGGGAGCCCTTGCACCATAAGAAAATTGTGGAACATTTCCTTGTTCAAATATTTGGAAGTCGTAATATCACACTAAATGAATTTAAGTAGACTAAGATCCCACCCAACCTTCACTAGAGGAACTTTATTAAGGTGAGAGATTCTTGTGATGCCCAACCCTCCCATACTTTTTGGCTGACAAACAATGTCCCAATTAATTAGTGTCATCCTCTTTTTTTCCTCCATACCTATCCATATAATTTTTTGTTGAATTATCTCAAAATTTTCAGCCATAAAATGAGAGAGAGAGAGAGAGAGAGAGAGAGAGAGAGAGAGAGAGAGAGAAGACAACGTTTCCATCTAGATAATTTACACCGATTCCTCTCAAGGATAGCGTTCTAGAATGTATTGGTGACATCTTTGAACATGAGTGGGAGCCTAAGATAATTATAAGGAGGGCCCAAAAGTTGACAACCTAAAATGTTTTTGATTTTATTCTACCGACTATCAAGAGTATTGAAAAATAAATGTTGCTTTTGACATAGTTGATGGTATATCCTAAAACATAAGCATATTGATTGAGGAAGTATTTCCAACCTCTGTCTTCAACCATTGAGACATTGCCAAAGAGGATGGTGTCATCAACAAACTATTGAATAATAATAGGAGCTAGGGTGGACATAAGACATACTCCAAGGGGCTTACCCTCATAAACCATTCTTATAAAGTTTCACCCCAACACCTTGGCCAAAATGATAAAGATATATACAGACAAGGCCCCCCTATCTAATACCTTTGGTAGCACCAAAGAAACCCCTTAGGACACCATTGAATAGATCTGAATAGTGGACGATACTTATTCACACATTATTTAATCTAGAGATATTACCTTCTTGTTGAATGAAATTTTTTCCAAGATTTAAAAATAAATTCTCATTTAACCCTATCATAGGATTTAGATATATCTAGATTGAATGCAGTTCTTGGTTGACAACACTTTTCCATTGAGTGAATAACTTCATGTGTGGTTGTGGAAACATCAAGGATTTGCCTCCAAAAAAAAGTCTTTCTAATTGCAGTTGATAAGGCTGCCAATCATGGGTTTAATTATGTTAACCAAGACTTTAGATAAAAAATTATAAATCATGTTGCAAATACTTATAGGCTTGAAATCAGGAATATGTAGTGGCTTATGGACCTTGCGAATTAGGACAATAAAGGAGTTGTTTAACTCTTTGAGCATTGTTCCCATCCTAAAGAAGTCCTTGGTGGCAGAAAATACATATGGACCAACATTAATATCCCAAAACTCGTAAAGAAAGATAGGGGAAACCACCTGGACTAGGGGCTTTGAAAGCTCCCATGGAGAAAGTGACAATCCTATTCATCCTAAGAAATAGGGGCCAACAACAACACATTGTTAGCAACAGTAATAGACTAATACACACTTAGATGCTCCATTTTAGGTCCAATAGGTCTCAACACTATTTTAGGGCCATGTTTTACCCTTGGCCTAACATGAAAGGATCCCCCCTCTACATAGAAAATGTACAAAGTCAAAATAGGTTGTATCTTATATAGGATGAACTCACAATAGTTTTTCTCCAAAAATATTGAGGTCCTCATGATTTTTACATGGAGGGTTATAAAAACCATTTACCATCTATCTCAAAAGTTATTCTTCATCCCATTGTGATGGAACCAATGGATATGGATCATCCTGCAACTAGTATGTAAAGGTTGAATTGTTCTAGTGTGAGTAAAAAGTGCATAAATATAGGTTTTGGTATTTTTTTAATTGAAACCCCCATATGATAACTTGTTTTTATAAAATTAATTTTGTTCTTCTCTTTTATTGACCAAAAATGATTTTCCCACTAATTGTAGTTACATGGGATACAATAGATGGAAACAAATCAGCACAGCTTTCCCTATGAGTGTTGGTAGTAGCTGAATCTTTTAGCCTTACAATTAATTACTCTAGTTTTTTTTTATTGTTATTTTATTTTCCCTAGAATGTTATCTTTTGTACCTCGGGGATTCTTTTGAATTGGAGGAGGTTTTTTGTGTGTTTCTTCATCATAAGGGTCTTCACAATGACGTGAATGAGAGTTTTGAATAGGTGGACTATCAATTCTTGGAAATTAAAACAAATTTTAATTCAAATACCTATTTAAATTTCTATTTTGAACAAAATATGAGACTAATAACTAAAAAATGCATACCTCTTTGAAATCCTCAATATTGTGGAAATAAATTGATGATGATCTAACACATACAAGCATCAAGAAGTGCCATATAAAAAACCAAAACAACTTTGTCTCATAATTCAACATCAACTTTGCACTGTTTATTAGGAACACCAACATGAACCTCTATCACTCAAGAAAAATAGCTTTTGATCCTTCAAATCATGAACTAGATGAGTTGAGGATACACATCCATATCCTCAACACAGCATCAGGTCAATAACCATAAATATTGCATAACCGATCCACACAGAACAAAAATATGTAACATTATTTCTTCCTGAACAACCAAAATACTAGTCTCTGATCAAACATCCATAACTCACTCAAATCATAATTCTAGATTCTGTAATGAATGTATACATGAGAGAAAATACTTACTTCAAACTAGATCTAGCTATATACATGTGTATGTGTAACTTAATTTATTATACTTACCAATTTTGACCAATCCTGAAATATGGTCATAATTAGTAGAAATCAAAGGAATGTCACTAAAGTTTTCATCTTCAACTCCATCAACTATATCAGTAACAACAAGTGGCATAAAATTCCATGCATCTACATATCCACATTCCTGATTGAAGCATTCCTCATAGTTTTCAACAATGCAGTGACAACACAAACATGAGTACTCCCTAGTGTTCAATGTCCAATTACAAAAAAATTTACTCATAACTGAATGCAAAGATCATGTCTTCTCTATCCTCTTGCAGCCATGCATAGTTTTTCTATCCACAACTGATCACATATATATAACATAAAAAGGGACAAATTATGAATTTTATTTTTAAAATTTGAATATAGGATGTAAAATTTTAAAAAGAATATATATATATATATATATATATATATATATATATATATATATATATATATATATCACATGTACAATTTAGACAAGTGCATACATGTTATCTCCCAAAATACTCTATGTGGTACCGCTTGACTCATTCTTGATGGTGTGCCAGCCTTGTTTGGTGTGAAATGTCTCTTACACCATTCAAAAATATCATGTGCATATTTTATACGAACTCCCTAATAATTCATTTAATACTTTTGTAGAGCAAATTTGATACAAGCTCCAACACCATCATGTTCACCTTTTCCATGTCCACTCTCAAAGAAACTCCACACATGTGGTATGTTTTCATTACGATGATATATACATAATGCCTAAAATGGTCTAGATGATTTGAGTTGTGTCGCACATCCATCTAACCAAACATAATCTTTATCTATTTCTATGCCCCTTTCTTTAAAATTTGCAAAAAACCTCTTGAAGCAGTGTTCTACATAATGAATATCATTCTCTTTATCATCACTTATATAAAAGTGATATTATTTCTTGATGGCCCATGCTCCAAATATTATTTGAACACCATACAGATCTAATTGTGCATCTCTATAACACACGTGTACCATAATAGTAATCTAGTCTGAAAAATAGTATTATGATTGAATGACCTTTTGATGAACAAAGGAATAGTTTTCTGCAAACTCAACAACTGATAGAATAGTTGGACAAGAGGTAAATTGTCTATTAGTTTCTGGAACTGTTTTTCTTTCCACTTTAGTAAAAAATCATGATGAATGTACGATGGAATCAATTTTTTAAATTTCTCCATAAATGCACCAATAGTTGTCTCCTCTTCAACATATTCTAACCTTTTAGATTCTTTCCCAAATTTTGTTTCATTCCTTACATACTTGTAACTCTTGCAATTTATCATCTTTTTCACATCAATGTCTTCATTTATCAAAGGGAAAAGAAACAAATCAGCACATGTTTCACATAAATTTCTTGTATGCAATATATTTGATCAGCTGCATCATCTCTTTTGTCACATAAAATGGATGAGATGAACTCACTTCATCTACTAGGAGGAGCATTTCAAAAAATATAAGTGTCTTCTACAAAAATTCAGAAAACCTGATAGTGGAGATCAATTTCGATACGATAACGACAACAATTTTCAAATACTTTGCTTGTCCTCACATAATATGGCTTCAATCTTTCAAACAATGTTTGCCCAATCTTTATATTAGGATTTGAACTACAAAATGACACATACATTTCATGTTGCGTTGTGTCCAACCAATGTTTTATATGATGTTCATATTCCTTATCTCTAATCTTGTGCCTGATAACATCTCTATTATTTGATAAAGGATGAGTATTATCATTCAAAAATGATGTGATCAAATTCCTGATTCCCTCCTCAATCCTATCAGAATGAGGAGCTCTACACATAATTAAACAATTTCCTTCCAATGTGCTATCATCCAAAATCATTCTCTTCAAGTAACATATCTTGGTATTATTTTCCTAGTAAAACTAATCTTAGATGAAAGTGAATATATTTGTCTGTTTCGGGGTATAGTGTTACCTACAATGGATTTCAACATCACTCTTCTTGTAATGGCATTATCTTTAGATCAAGATCGCTTCCCTAAAGATCTCAAACTTTTACTAACATTTTCAATAATATCACTTTGCATGTTAGAATTTTTTCTCTTTTTTGATGCTGTGTCTACACCCAACAATTTTAATGGCCTTTTCAACTTTTTTTGTGTAAGTACAATTGAAAGAAATTGGGCTTGTTCAAGTATTTCAAGATTATCAAATTTAGCCATTTTTTCCCTTCCTATCTTATTCATTGAACTCTTCTTAGAGAGACTTAAGGGTTGAACATCAACAAGTGATCTAAATTTCTCCACATCCATTGCAAGTAAATGATCTAGGTTTCTATAATTAATTATTTTCTTTATAATTTGAGCTAGATCTATATGTTCATCCATACCAGTAGGAGAAAGTGATCCCGACCCTTCTCCAACCTCCATTTCTTGAGCTTTCATATGAAGTGATCCTGACCCTTCTCCAATATCCATTTCTTCGACTTGGGTTGACCCTCCTTCCTGAGCTTCTCCTTCATCTTGAACTTGTTGATTGAGAGCTACATGCACAAAAATGAATCAAATTAGAAAAAAATTAGAGAAAACTGAAAAAAAATACATATAAAACTCAAGCATGTGAAATTAGAGATGCATACCTTCTTTAGTTTTATAATAATATGCCTATGAAGCTTCATGATTTTTTTGTTCTCTACCAAGTGACCTTTTCCTTGTAGATTTACTTTTCCTTCCCTTCTTGTTTCCCATATGTGTTCTTTTAAAAAATGCCTTAAAAAATTACCAGAGGTAAAAAAAACTTGCATATATAGTAACTTGCCTATGTTTCTATTAAAAAATAGCGAATTAAATGAATTTATGTTTCTCAAAAAAAATTAATTTTTTTTATTTATTTATACCCAAATGAAAATTTGTGACCAAAACAATAAAACCAGATGACCTAGGTCAGGTGAACACACCTAGCAAAAAAATCTGGCAGTGTCCTTCCCGTTGTACTTTTGCCAGGGGGTGTTCGTGTGATAAGTAATTTTTGGCCCATGGTTCTGTAGTACCATTTAACAATCTTTTGTATTATATCTCTTATATATTAGGTGCATGAGATGGAGAGTGTGTGTAAGAGTCTTATAGCTATTCAGTTATCTTTGAATATTTGGTTGGTGATATTCCAGAGAGAAGCTTTCTCTGCAATTATTTGTAATAGGTTATTGATTTTATATAATATATTGCTTTGGAGTGTGGTGTTATTTTCCAAAATGGTTTTCGCTACGTAAATCATTGTGTTGTTGCATGCATGTTATTTTATGTTATTTCTATTAAATTTTTATAACTGTTATATAGACTTGTGAAAGTTTTTACATTATCCTCTCTTCAAGGTTAGTGTAGGAAGTTGTTCCACTACTTAACTTCCTTTCATATTGATTAGATCATTATGTAAATCCATATTACCTTCATAATGTGATAGTGACACTAATTCATGAACATTTAAGGAAAAGTGATAAAAATATGTTGATAATATAAAAGATGATAGATTCCAAGAAATCGTGCTCATATTTTCACATAATTGAATATAAATATAAAATTAATAATGAGGCTTAAAATGCACTTGGATTTTAAAGAGTGGAAATAAATCAGCTAAATATGTTTTGAGTTTTATCACTCTACAACGATGATCATGTTAGTAGTTTCTCAAATTAGTTCTTTCTTTCTTTTTTTCTTACATTTCATGAGCTTGGTAGCATGTGTAATAGGCTTAATTTTATAATAAAAGTGTGTTAGGAATAGAAGTCCACAAGCACAACTAAGAGGGGGGGGGGGGGGGAATTAGTTGTNAGGGGGGGGGGGGGGGTGAATTAGTTGTGATACAGAATATTAAGTTTTAAACTTTATAAACCAAAACTTCAATGCAAATGATAACACAGTAAATGCCAACACAATAACACAATACTTCTTGTTGAGGAAACCCTGTTAAAGGTAAAAAATTGGTGGAAATTAGCACCCACAAATGATGTACTGAGAGTATAGTATCCCTGTTAAAAGATTTAGCCCTGTTAGGAGCTTATTACGACATTATAGTACATAGTCCATGTTAAAGGACAAACCTTGTTAGGAGTCAAGAGTAACAGTGGGCTCATTGCCCGGGCACACTACCCAAAGAAGGTTAAGGCCACCCTCAAGGATTAACAATATGAACAAATGTATATAGAGAAATATAAAATCCAGTGAACTGTCTGATAGAAATTGTCTTTGCTTGGTCAGTTCCAATGAATTATTAATACAATCACACACTCTGCTCTACATCTAGCAGGCAAACAAGCTTCACATCTTTCACACTTCTTTGCCTTTTCAATCTCTTCCACATCTTTTCAAAAGAAAATATCTCTCATATATACCCTATTACAATAATTGATTATGTTGGCCAATTAATCTTTCCCAATATACAAATAATTGATTAGGTCGGCCACTTAAGACTTTCCAATATACAAATAATTATTTAACCCCTTGCTAAGATACATAAGGTACCTAAAACAAGTAAAAATCAATTAAAATACATCAGATATACTCCAAGATCTGCAATCCATGCTCACAATCCATAATACACGCTACATCTCTGAAGTCGGCCACCAAATAGGTCTCCTCTAGAATACACACCATAGCTGACATCACCAACATGTTCACGACTATCAATCAATATCCAACATTCCTTAATGTGTCCTCTGTCATCCCATAAGATCAGATACCCTAAAATATCTCTACATAGTCTCCAAGCTCTTCTCTCAAGTCACCATTGCTGGTGTTCGCAATTCCAGATAAGGTCTTTTTGTTTCTATGGATAGTCACCTTGAATGCTGACTCTACTTTAGGTAAAGAATCTCCCAGTTCTGCGGCCTCAAAAGTAGTTAGCTTTCCAATCAACATCTCTCTAGTGAAGTTCGGTGTCAAAGGTATAATCTCCTCTATAGCTTGTACTTTAGTTTTGTATATAGGTGTCAAATATTTGAGTATCTTCGTAATCTCTTCTTCCTCACTGTAAGTACCTTTAGAGTTTTTGATGCCAGTAACCACTTCAGTAATTCTCTGTGCATATGCCCTTATGTTCTCAGCGTCTCTCATCTTTATTGATTCCAACTTTTTCTTCCAATTTTGTAGCTTTGCTTGTTTAGTAAACTTATCTCCTATGTATAGTGCTTCCAATCTTGTCCAAATCTCATGTGCAGAATCCAAGTCTTTTACTTCTATGTATTCACCTTCAGAAAGTGCGCTGATCAATGATTCCCTTGCGACCATATTACATGAAAATAGCTTCTTATCATCTTCAGTAGCCTTCTCCAATTCATACTCAGTCACTATCTTTTCCTTCTTTTTCGTGATCATCCAATAGTCAATTCCCAAACATAGAAAATGTAATCTCATCTTTTTCTTCCAACTGTCAAAGTTTTCAGGATCAAATTTTGGACTATCCTTCCTATAGTAAGTCAACTTCAGGATCACCTCAAGCTGTTAAGCTTTCTCTAAAAGGACCAGTAGCTATGATACCAATTTTTATGAATAACAGTCCGCAAGCACAACTGAGAGGGGGGGGGTGAATAAGTTGTGATACAAAATATTAAACTTTAAACTTTATAAACTAAAACTTCAATGCAAATGATAACACAGTAAATGCCAACACAATAAAACAATGTTTTTTGTTGAGGAAACCTTGTTAAAGGTAAAACCCCGATGGGAATTAGCACCCACAAATGATGTACTGAGAGTATAGTATCCCTGTTAAAATATTTAGCCCTGTTAGGGTCTTATTACAACATTACAATACATAATCCCTATTAAAAGGACAAACCCTATTAGGAGTTAAGAGTAACAGTGGGCTCACTGCCCAGGCACACTGCCCAAAGAAGGTTAAGGCCACCCTCAAGGATTAACAATCCAGACAAATGTATATAGAGAAATATACAATCCAGTGAACTGTCTGATAGCAACTGTCTTTTCTTGGTCAGTTCCAATGTTCAGTATTACAATCACAAACTTTGCTCTACATCCAACAGCCAAACAAGCTTCGTAGCTTTCACACTTCTCCGCATTTTCAATCTCTTCCACATATTTTCAAAAGAAAAGATCTCTCATATATACCCTATTACAATAATTGATTAGGTCGGCCACTTAAGGCTTTCCAATATACAAATAATTATTTAATCCCTTGCTAAGATACACAAGGTACCTAAAACAAGTAAATATCAATTACAATACATCATATATACTCCAAGATCCACAATCCACACTCACAATCCATAATACACACTACATCTATGAACTCAGCCACCAAATAGGTCTCCTCCAGAATACACGCCATAGCTGACATCACCAACATGTTCACGACTATCGATCAATATCCAACATTCCTTAATGTGTCCTCTTTCATACCATAAGCTCGCATACCCTAAAATATTTTCACCTGTAAGATATACCCAAAACACAGAGACAAGCTCTATCAAGCATCATTGTCACAGTATAGAAACCAGTCTTCACTAAAACATCTGTAACATCACCAATATGCAATATTAAGCCAAGCGACCTTAGGAATAAGGTCATCATAGATCCTTCTTCATATCCTTATCTTTGATCATTCTAATTCATCCATACAGTGTTCGTAAACTTCTGTCATTTATCATAACCAGTCTGTTCTCTCCACAGAAACATATGTTGACATCAGTGACAATACATGAATATCAACAGCACAAATACAACCCAAATCTGATATCATCCAACAAAGTGTTTTAAGAATGAAGTAGCCAAATCCCAAAGGAGGCGATATAAGTGTATGGTAGAGAATAAAAATTCATGTTAATGCATGATCACTTAAGCTTGTTTGGAATACTTTAGTGAGTGTTTCATCTCCATGTAAGAGGGGGCTTATAACATAAAAATATTTTAAATGTAGTAATAGATTTCCTCTTCTATTATATTTTTCAAAATATGTTATCACAAATTCACTTTGTGAAGGGAAAATCAAAATTCTATATGCCAAAGGATTGTGTAATATCGCCGTAGTAAGATTATTTAATTTAAATCTTGGTTTATGATCATCAATATGATTTTTTAAGTCATTCAAACTACTCATGAGGGAATGTAAAAAATCAAGTTCAACATGTATTGTACCCCCATTTGTGTGTAGATCTTATGTGCAATAGTGTGATAGAATGAGAAGATGTATCATCAATGAGTAATACATTATCCTCACACATATCAAGTAAAAATATAAAACATGTCCACACTATTATTCATAATTAGGTATATCTACAAATCATGTGTTTCTTCAATAAATAAGTGTACATCAATGTACTCCACAATCATTTAAGAATACATTCAATCACTCAAGTGTACATCATGAAAAAGAATGAAAGGATCCAAAGGAGCGTCTTCATAAAAAAGAGGTAGATTATCTTGATGTATAGAAAAATCCATGGGATCCACTAAAAAAGGGCCACTTAAGGAAAGTAATTGAGAGTCGTGAGTAGAATATTGTCTAAAGATAAAATTAATTACTACAAAAAGTCATTGAAATATGTGTAATAAGTATGATATGAATCAAACTATTATTTATTTTATTAGATGAGGTATTCTTTTTCTTATTTTTGGATTTGATTGTGTCTCTTTTTTCTTGCAACAATATTTCAAATCACACTTTGTGATCCATAATTGTTGATTGAGAGAAACTGGAAAAAGAACTATCAAGGATTGTGGAAAATTGATATCCTTAACAATTATATTGTCAAATTCATTCCTCAATGTAGCATATTATGTATATAAGAATGATTTAAGAAAAAGAAAGATTTAACATCTACATATGCATATTTATTACCACTAAAATATTAATATTAATATATATAAATGTGAAACAAAAGATATTCATATTGATATTTGTTAAAACATAAATTTAAACACCACTAACACTTACAAATATTGTAAAAACAAATTAAAAATTACATTAATACCGTAAACCAATTTGATTCAAAATTATACATCAAATTTCGAATCAAACTAGAGAATCAAAATACTAAAATTTAGCCACAAATGTAGCAGCACATTGAAGTAGTAGCATTTGAAGAAAAAGAGAGGGAGTTGAATGTAGAGAAAAAAAACAAAGCAAAGGCAATGATGACTTAGGAATACCATATTTAGAACAAGTCAAATAATTTGTAAATCTTGATTCTCTTCCTCATGTTGATGGAATATTCATGCACTCCCTTCTACGACGTTAAATACTTCATATCATTGACTGAAAACACTAGGGAGTGGTTCTTCCAATTCTCATATCTTAGATCAAGGACTTTAAATCTTTCATGAAATTGAATCAAAATTTAAGTGAAAATTTCAAGTGTTCTATTGGATCTTGGGTTTCTTTGGTATATATAATTTAAGAATGATTTTCAATGAAATTTAAATGATGAATGACTTTGAGATCATTAGTGAGGTGGGGAGTGTTGAATTAAATATATTTGTAAGATTCTAGTGTATATATATATATTTTTTATAATAAGAAAATTGAAAGTGGTTGGGCATGAAGTTTCGTCAAAATTTTAAAAGACAGTTAAAAATAGGTTATTTCTACTAAAAATCAATTTGTTTGATCACTTGATATTTCAATAGATAATAGATTTTAGCATATGAAGATTTCTCATATTATTTTTTTCTATATATTGATAGTGTGAGATTGTAAACCATCTTTTTTAATTTTGTTTTTAAGTTTTTGGGGCTTCGAAATAGTGGAATCACATCATTTTTCAACCTTTTTAACAAGAATTTTTTTCTTGGCAATTAGTTTTGTTAAGGTATTCTCCTCTTGTATATGTATAACTCAACTATTTTAAATTTTCAAATAGGAAAAATAAAGATAGGATACAAATTTCAATCAAGAAGTTGTTCACTACCATTTCTTACTAACAAAGTTGTTCTAGTTTGAAAATTTTATGCTCTAGATGCACATCTAGAAAAAGGAAGTGCATCTAAAGATAGAGCATCTATAAACCCTTGCAGATCAATAGGGTAATGTCATATAAGATATACATTTATTTTTAATGTATTTTCTTCTTTCCCATTCACCTTTGTGTGGGGTCTCTAAGTAACATGATGAGTGTTAATCTCATGCTTATATATTTAATAAGCCATTGTTTTAACAAAATTCTAAGAAAGTGCAGTGGTAATGGTGGTGACTTTGTTCATAGTAACATGGGGTTCAACTCTTGAACCACCTTGTTGTATAGAAAATTCCAATTCCTTGCTTTGGATATCTTGTACATTAGACAAGACATGGAGAATGAGGGAACTAATATATTGTAAACCCATACATAAAGAGACCCCACTCATGGGAGTGGCTAAAGAACAAACTAGATGATCATCTCATAAACTAAATTGACTTGTGCTCCCTAACCTAAATATTTTTTGATGTATACTTTTATCATATTCCAGGCTAAATAACAATAAGTCTTTATGTTCTTATT
>MU223274.1:695159-736356 GCA_018584345.1 Thuja plicata
CGCAATGCAGAACACTAAGCCCTTCGCAATGCCCTTCACGATGCAGACAGAACACTACACGATGCAGACAGAACACCCTTCGCAATGCAGATGAAACAATGAAAACGCGAAAGGAAACAATGAAAACGCGAAAGGAAACAATGAAAACAAAACCCTCGGTTGGCGATAGAAAACAAAACCCGAAATTCAAACGGGAAGATGACGGACCCGAAATATGATTAAATTTGGTTGTGAAACAATGAAAACGCGAATTTGAAAACAAATTCCACCTTTTCACTGGGAAGATGGTGCCGCTCGTTTTCGGGCCTAAACCAGGTTTTGCCCACATAACCCGAATTGCAAAAAAGGGAACCAAATAATGGATTTCGTCTGTTTTGGGAAGCGTTGCCGCCAATTCTCGTCCAATTCCCGCAAACAAACGGGGCCTTAACCTTTGAATTGAATGTGGTTTAAAAATAGCTACTTAGAAAAAAAAAAAAAAAACAGCAAACAAACCAATCAAAAGCTACCATTGGTAGATATAGAAACGTATGACTTAGTACCTCTCTCTTTATAGATACCATGAATAACAACAAGGCAAGAAAACATGTCCATACAATGGCTATCCTGTTCTATATGTTTCTTTTATTGGCTGGACTTCATATTCTGCCTGCTGCTTCCCTTCCTTGTTATGCTCACAGAGTCTTAACACTGAAAAATCATGCACTTCCTTCTAATTCTTCTCCCTCTGCAGAATATGATGTCAAATATTTCACACAAACTTTGGACCATTTCAGCTTCACTCCTATTCAATGGCTATCTGTAGGGCAGGATGCCCACTGTTCTGTATGTTTATTGTATTGGCTGGACTTTCTCTTATGCCTGCTGCTTCCCTTCCTTATTATGCTCACAGAGTCTTAGCACAGAAAAATCATGCATTTCTCTCTAATTCTTCTTCATCTGCACAATATGATGTCAAATACTTTGCACAAACTTTGGACCATTTCAGCTTCACACCCCAAAGCTATTTCACTTTTCAACAGAAGTATCTCATTAACTCAAAACACTGGGGTGGTGCTTCATCCAATTCTCCAATCTTTGTGTATACAGGAAATGAAGGATATATTGAATGGTTTACTCAAACAGGCTTTATGTTTGACATTGCACCTCAATTCAAGGCTCTTCTTCTCTTCATTGAGGTATGTTCTGCTCTGCTCTAAAGGTTGCATTTCATTAGTGATAAAATCTGGCTAGAAAGTAGAGCATAGTCATTAAATTTATAGGAAAAAAAACAAAAAAACATATGGTAAGACTGGAGGTTTTCTTTCTTCCATTCTTTTTTACCTATGTCCACACCAAATGGAGGTGTAAAATTAATTCTATTAATATAAAATAAAATTTCAGCTCCGACCATTTACCAAGAAAAAAATAAAGATCTCAAAAAATGTACAATATAAATTCTTCTTTAAAACATCTTGGATCTAAATCTTACTACCCGTCATGAGAAAACAAAATATACAATATAAATGCTTCTTTAAAACATCTTGGATCTAAATCTTATTACCCATCATGAGAAAACAAGATCATAAATTTATTTTTTTGATTGGTGAATTTCGACTTGAGTAGTTTATTTCACCTCAAGTAATTCATTTTCACCTGAAATCACACTATCTTCTTCAATAGAATCTATCAATAAATAGGTTTTGATAAGTAATTTAAATCCGAAAGAACAATAGTATGTTGAAGTCATTAATGTTTTTTTCTAAGACATGGCAATTACAAGAGTTTTTGAAATTTTATTCAGAATGACCTGTGAAGACCTATCTGATTCTATTTTACTTTGATTTTCCAAAGAAGATTTCAATATGGGTTCAACTTGATTTCAGCACCGCTACTATGGAGAATCAATGCCATATGGGAGTAAAGATGTAGCTTACAGCAATGCAACCACAATGGGCCATCTGAGTGCCTCTCAAGCTTTAGCTGATTTTGCAATATTGATCACAGATCTCAAAAAGAATTTATCAGCAGAGGATTCACCAGTAGCTATGTTTGGAGGATCTTATGGTGGAAGTAAGTGTGTTCTAATAATTTTGTATAATGAGTTTCAAAATTCAATGATGAAACCCTGTTTATATGTGTATATATTTAATGGGTTCAAATGCAGTGTTAGCAACCTGGTTCAGACTGAAGTACCCACACATTGCAATTGGGGCATTGGCTTCATCTGCTCCAATTTTGGCTTTCGATCTCATAGCAAATCCAGCTGGGTTTAACAACATTGTCTCAAATGACTTTAGGGTATTAACAATTCTTCCCTTGTTATATCCAGCTTATCTCCCATGAAGTTTTCACAGTTCATTAAGATGAAATTAAAAGATTTCATTGAAAACTATGTATATATTTAATGTTTTTCAACATATATCATTATATTAACTTCTGATTTTTTTTGGTTTGGGCGTGCTGCTTATTAATATTCTTTTTGGGTTTTGGTAGAATGAAAGCCAAAACTGCTTCAATGTAATAAAGAAGTCATGGAAGATATTGGAGGAGATGTCATCAGCTCCAAATGGCAGAAGATCTATGAAAGAATCTTTCAGACTCTGCAAGTAAAACTAGAGAATCTTTGTACAATATTGTCTAATATTTTATTTTCCAAATTTTTCTCATAGAAAACTGTTGGCATTTGGCATTGGTTCAGAGATAGTGATGTTGATAATGTGGACGAATGACTGAGTCAAGCATACTTTGGAGCTGCAGAAACAGATTATCCAACCCCAGCTAACTTTATTCAAAATCTGCCAGCCTATCCAGTGAAACAAGTAAAGAAATTTCATCATGACAATGTTTATTGAGAAAACAAACTAACTTTACATGTGCACAAGAATGGAGAAGTATAATCAAAATCCAATCTAGGTTTAAAAAATCAACGACTGTGATGTGAAATTTCATCATCTTCACCTTCAAAATCTAATTATGATGATCATAGAATCCTTCTCGTTGCTGTGATGAATCACAAATTTGTTTGAAATGTTTATCCAAAACCTTTTACAGTTTGTTAATAGTTTCATTTTCGTTGGTTTTGTACTTAAAAAATGATTTTCTTAATGATTCTCTTTGTTTGTGTAGATGTGCAAGGCGATAGACAATCCATCTTATGGGACCAATATCCTAAACCAATTATATGGAGCAGCAAATATATACTATAACTATACAGGGAACATGACATGCTTTGATTTGGGACCTAGTGATCCACATGGCGAGAATGGTTGGAGTTTTCAGGTTCAATTTTTTTTTTTATTTAATCATATGATTTTCTAAAATGGTTTTTTTTTTATATAAGTTTTCTACTATTTATAATATATCTTTGTGTTGTTTCTAAATTCGATTGTCTATGTTTATTGCATCAACCTTTCAGATTATATTCAATAATCTATCATCAACTCTAACACCTTGATGATAGATCATGGAGTATGATCCAAAATATTGATACAAATAAACATATACAATCGAATCCAGAAAAAATACAAATACAATTTTTTTAGCAATGTGTGAAAATAAGTGTTTGTTTGTTGGTGTGTAGTATTGTACAGAGATGGTACAACCAATGGAGAATGATGCAATGGAAAGCATGTTTCCTAAGTCAACATTCAATTATACACAAACAATACAAGATTGTGCACATACAAATGGTATTGACCCAAGGCCACACTGGATCACCACTGAATTCGGTGGTCATGTAAGTATAGTCTAATTGGAATGAACATGTCTCATTTTACCAATGTATCTAAATATAAGTACAATGAGATTCTACTTTCTTTGAAGAAATTATATGTAGTATTATGAATTTTACTCACACATGTATTGTAGAATATCAAGATGGTACTTAAGCGATTCAGAAGTAATATAATATTTTTCAATGGATTGAGAGATCCTTGGAGTAATGGAGGGTGAGACAACAACCTTATTTCTTGAATGTTTGAATTAGAGAGTACTAAGTCATCCTTAAATTCAATTTTTAAAAACACATTGTAATGTACTCTTTTTTATTAATATTGTAGGGTCCTACAAGATATAAATGAAAGCATTGTGACAATTATTGCTAAGAAAGGTATGTTTGAATTCAATTTCATTTATTTGATGGAAAGGAGAAATATTTTACAATTACCATTAGAAACTTATACTTAAATGAATGAATTTTAGGGGCACATCATGTAGATCTTAGATTTGCAACCATGGATGATCCAAAATGGCTTGTACAAGTTCGAAAGAAGGAGATTCACATGATCAAAAGATGGTTAATGCAATATTACAAGGACCTTCATGCAATTTGAAGTTTTGGTTAGGGTAGAATAAAAAGTAATATAACATTCATATCTAGCATTTTGTCCCTAAGATTCACCCATTCTTATTGAAATGGGTTATGTATAATGTATCTTTCTACAACTACAAAAATATCCCCTATCTCTATCTTTGAGGCTGATCGTTCTATTACTATTATGTCTTTGTCTTTAAGATCAATCATCATGTGTAACTCCTTATATTCTAATACCTTTTAATTGTAATAAGTTTTATTCAATATAAAAAAAAAAGTTATGAAATTACCCATTGTTCTGATTAAGTAAAAATAGGATTTGAAAGGTCGCGAAACCTTGTACATTAGTAGCAATAGATAGGTCAAAGAAATACCATAAAATAACTGTGGAGCCCCACCAAACAAGCCAAAGGAACTAACCATAGTTCCAACCAAAAAGAAAAAGGCCCAACCAGCCACAAACAAGGCAATCAAGATTTACATTTTTGCCCATCTTTATGTGAACGTAAGTTCATATCAAATGAAGGAGTGAAAGACTTAACTTTTTTTCCCTTAACTGTTGTCCATTCATCCTCCACCTTTTCAACATCCTTCTTCCAGTCCAAAGAGGAACCAGAAGAGCCCACTAAAGGGCAGGTCACAATCCCAGTCACTGGAGGGGCAGGATTGGCACCACTATCATACCCCAAGATCCTCCCATGAGAACCATGACCATGACCATCAAAACCAAGAGCACCAGAAGACAAAAGCGCTAAACCAAGGACAACAACATCATTCTGCACAGGGATAACACTAGCAACACTAGAAGGGACAGCATCAGAGACAACAATAGTATCTTCAAAGACAACATTAGTAGCACCAGATGCATCATTAGAATCTCCAGCCAGAGCTTGATCATTCAGAGGAGGGCAGGCAGCCGAAGCCCCATCCACAAAATCTTTACGAACCATATAATGTTTGCCAGAAGCCCCCAACCACCAAGAAGGTGATTTCTTTGATTTAATCTTATCAGATGTACACCGCGCAACAAGATGGCCAGTCTTGTGGAAAATCCTACATCTGAACGGGATACCTTCGTAATCAAGATTCTGAGTCCAAGAGCTCAAAGAAGAGGCCAAAGTGATCTTCTCAGGGAGACCCTTGGAAACGTCCATCTCCACAAGAATACGAGCATACACTGTCTTATAAATTTCAGAGGAGAACATATCTACCATCTGAAAATCCCTAAGAGCCTCACCCACCGATTTCAAAACAGAATCCAGCCATAGATGAAGGGGAATATTCGGTAGTCTAACCCATAAGGGTATCTTATTAAAGGACTCAGAGAGAGGATCAAACCCCTGATACCAAGGTTTGGCCATCAAAGGAAAGCACTCCTCCCAAGAGAAACAAAAATCACACAAAATAGTCTTCCTATCTACAGCATTATCAAACTTTACAATAAAAAACCCCCTTGCCACAGGGTATAACTGAGCATCATCAGTGAATAATGGTTTCCAATGTTCAGAAATCCAAGCATGCAACTAAGCAAGAGAGGGCCAAAAACCCCTAAAATGAAAGATAGCAGCATTGGAAGAAAAATCTTCCCCAGATTTTAAAATCTCATCAACAGTATTAGTATCGAGATTGACGACAATAGGGTTGCTTACAGAAACAGGCACCATAGGAGGAGATGAACGGATACCTCCCCTCCCAGTAAAGGCCTGGCCATAGATGCCCACTTCAAAGGCAGCCGCATCAGCAAAGGATAGTGCAGGTTTGAGAGCAGCGGAGTCGGACGCCATTGAACCCCCACCAAATGACAAAGAAGCAAATGCCCCAAACGAAGCCCCATCCAAACAGGAGGCAACAACAGCAGCGAAAATAGGAGAAGGCCCTCCCCCAGCAACAACCGAGCCAACAGGACCTAAGCGGGAAGCGGCAGCGCAAGAGACATTTGAATTTCCCCTTGGGCGGGATACGACAGAGGCAGTGGAAACGGCAGGAGGCCTCTTCGAAAAATAAAGTACCCATTGTTTAAACCAATATAGAAAAAGATTAGTTTTCTATGCAAGATGCGTGATTTAAACGAACATACATTTATCCTTGCTAGAATTTTCCAAACATACTTTATGCCATTAAATAGAATTGAAATTATGGTAGAATTAGAATCATATAGTTAAATTTATTAAATATTTAGATGTTGTTCATTTAAGTCTCTCTTACCAATATAGGATAATAGAATTAAACAATCAACAATGTTTCAAATAGGTGTAATTCAACTATAATTTTAGTTTCTATCCATTTGTAAATACCTTGCTTAGTTCCTTCTTCATTATGATGCTAAAAATAAGCCAATGTATCATTCTTATTAGCAATACCTTATGTACAAACTTATAACAAAAACAAACAAATCACAACATCATCATAATGAAGAAATAATGAGGTGCAAGTCAAAAATGCAAGAAACTCACATAACATAGAGTTTACGTGGAGATACACTTGTCTCCTTATGTGAAGAACCTTATATTAATACCGCCTTATGTGAACAATACCCTTCTACATCCAAGGAGCTATTTATATAAAATAAAAAGAGCACAAAATCCATCAAACAAGACACCCAAATAAATCTCTTCATTTCAAATGTCCCCAACCCTTGGTTTGCCCCCATATAATGTGAAATGACACTAGTTTTTTAGATCCAATAATTTCCCTCCAACTTGGGTGCCAAAACATGGTAGATAAACATTACATCAAATATAAGAAATGAGAGACTACCGAGAGACATGTGTTTCCTCTTCCAAGTGCCTACTTGGTGAAGTTCAAAGGTTACTAATTTTTCCTCTTCTAATGTCAATAATTATCCAATTCGAGGTGTCCACATGTGGGGAATATGATATTTAATAATTTTGTCCACAACCCACCTTTACCAATGCTAGTGGAATCCATAACCCTTTATAAATGTATCACATAATAGTGAGAGTAAATATTACACCTTTTTCTAATACACCCTAAATGTCTTAAGGCACTCTCCAAGAATTTCAAAGGTAGATGCCACAAGGTTGGTATTGAATAATAATTTAGTAGATTTTTTATGAATTATTTTAATAAATGTTGGAATTTTCTCGCTATCTTGGTTAGAAGAAATCATATTCTTCTCTAATGAATTAAGTTTAACAATCTCACTAACTATTAGAGCATCCTTTGATGAAGTGGCTTTTTAAATTTTCTATTCCATCTAAGTTTTTTAAATGAGCTTTTGGATGGAAAGTAGGGTTTGTTAGAGGCCTTAACTTGAAATTAGGGTAATTTTATTTTTTGATTCCCTTCTTTTTAACATAAGAAGTAGGATTTGAAACTTCCAAACATGTCAATTCTAGATGCAAATTTAAGTAATTTGGCTCCTAAATAAATGTCGATTTGATCTTTGGACATCCACCCCTAGGGATAAGGAAATTAATAGCCTAGTATCCATGTGTGGTAGGGTAGCTAAGATTTCTTTCGTTTAGAGCATTTTGTCCAAAGAGGAAAGAATATAGAGTAGAAAAGACTAGAATTGCACATGAATAATTTTTACATCTATCCATCTAGGAACAAACACAAGAAAAAATTCTTCACTTCAAACATTAGGAGACCAATTCATAGCTCTAAAATGAAGTTACCCACATTTCAAAATTGGTTTGCAAGAGAACGTTCTTGAATGGAATGGTTTTTAAAGAAAACAACAAACACATTTTTTTGCACAATTCACGAGGAGACATGAAGCCCTATTTTTCTCCTCTAAACATTAGCAAATAATTCATCAAGAAACATTCTAGCAAGAAATTTATTATTGTCCAAGGCCACAAAGAAATTGTAATATTTTTAAGTCTAGTTTCTTCTTTACTCACTTGGCATTAATAAGCATGCCTTCATTAGGAGAAAAAACCAGGGTGTTCAAGTCAGAAGAGACAAACTTAACTCCTCTTTCAACATCTCTACATTCTCTAAGTAATCCATCCTCTATCCATACCTTAAACTTGGTGGAAACTAACATTACTTCCTTCCCATAACTTGAAACCACATCCTTGAATGACTTACTAGTGGAGCAATTATCATTCTAAGTCCTCTGTACCTAGATGGCTCTCTCAAGGTACCACTACGATTAGTCATAGTGCTCTCTAGACACCTCAATGGAATAGAGGCAATATCAATTTAAAAATATATTAAAAAAATACCTTCAGCGAGAATTAAAGAAGGTAAAAAAGAACAAGAAAATAACACACCAAAAAAACCTCCGTAAAATCAACTAAGTGAACTAAGATTGATTCCAAGGCTCTCAAAGAAGAGAAAGGACCATCAAAAGCTTAGGGAAAGGTCATAGCAGATCTACAAATAGAGGGTGCATATTCAACTTCGACCAGACCTTAGAGCTCACTCAATCTTCCTTTCATATTTCTCCAGATGTACATATTCATTACCCCTAAAATGCAAATACAAGTTAAAAATGAGATCTACATTGACATTTGCTAAAACATAATTAAACTAAATTTAATCATATAATTTAAAATTCTTACATACAAAATTTAAAATAGTTATACATATTATAATTGAATAAAATAAAGAATGTAAAAATTATTATGATAAAATTAACATATAAAATACCATAAACCACTCCCACTTAAAATTATGCATTAAATTCAAATCCAATTAGAGAAAGACCATATTCTCAGGATGTTAGTTGGTAGTTAGTTTTATTTTTTAACTAGATTCTTAATTTGTGTGCTTCCTTGGATTTTGTTACTTTCATGCATATCCCTAGGGAGTGGAATGAAGTTGTGAATTGTCTGGTCAAATGGACTTCTGATCAAATGCAAAACTGAAATATTGTGGATAAGGGTCAATTAACTTTTGGTTTGTCTCAACGGTTAGATCACTTGATAGAACTTGATAAGACTATTTGATGCCCTTACTTTGTAGTTCTTCTTGTTTGAATAAATTTTAACCTCTTTTTTATTTTAAATTAAAAAAAAAAAAGAAAGAATATTAAAATAAGACACAAATATAACACAACATATTCATGTTGTAGTATATTCATATATTGTAGTATATGAAGAAAAGGTGAGGGAGTCGAATCTAGAGAGAACCCAAACCAAGGCCATGATGACTTAGGAATACCTTAAAGATCAAGGCAAATTATGTTTTTTCATTGGATGTACTCTTCTACCTATAGTCAAATAATCTAGACTAGAAAAAAACAAAGGGTAAAGAACAAGGCAAATAATTTGTTCATACGATGTTTGCTCACAGTTTTGTACTTTCGTTGGCTGGGCTCGCTAATTTTCTGCTCACATTTCAACACAAGTATTTCCGGTTCTTCTAAATCTCCTATCTTATAAGATTAAGGATTTGAGATCTTAATTCATAGAAATCAAATTTTTAAGTGAGGTTTTCAACTGTCCTTCAGTTCTTGGGTTTCTCTCGTTATCAAATTTAAGACCGATTTTCATTTAAACTTTAATGATTTTAACATCTTTAGTCAGGTGTGGATGGCTATTTCAATTAAGCATCTTTACAAGATTGGAAAATTGCAATCATTGGAGATTGGAAGTGATTGGATGACAATCTTCTACAATAATACAAATCTTTTTTATTATCAACCGATTTCTCTTCAAATAAGTTCAATCTACAAGTTTAAGTTTCTTCTAAATATTTAGTTTACCATCATTATACAAACTTGAATTTTTGTAAAAATTTAAAAGAAATCTTAGTATGTAAAATAGGTCATTTTCATGGAATCTGTTTGTTTTTGAAATAAGCAGCAGTAAAAACGGGTGCTGACATGGAGGTAACATGGAGGTAACAGACTCTAGAAGCACATTAACAACATCTAGAGAGGAGAGAAATAAACAGTATCCACGACCTGTTTGTTTGCTCAAGGTCTTTCAATAGATTTTAGCATATGAAGTTTTATTACTACTTAAAATGAGATTATAAAACTTCTTTTAGTTGTGTGAAATTTTTATTTGGCTTACAAATAATGAATCAAATTTTTTCATCCTTTCTAAGTAGGTGAAATTTTTTTCTTGCAAATAGTATGGTCTAATACTTGGGACATTTTATTGTATGTAAATCAGCAATAAATCTACACAGATAAGAATGTTGAGACAAATTATGGAACGTTAGAGCAAATTAAGTATTCTAATAAATATGAAAAATAAATAAATTAAATATATAGATATTTAGTGTAAATCTTAATGCAAAAAGTTGTTCAATTGTCAAGAAATCATTTGCTAATATTTTAGAATTTTATACCCTTATTGAATTGTGAATTTTTCATTCTACCATTAACTTATGCATGATTGCACATTATCTATGTAGAAATGATATCCACATGTGGAAAGGTAATATTGATGGGAAAAATGATCATGCAACATGTAGATTTCATCCATTTAATTCATGCAACTTGAAACTTGTCTTAAATTCTCTAGTTTAGATTTGCATAATGATTGTTTACAAACATCTTGAGAGAGTCTATTAGAGAGTTTAGTATTCTTCAATCATACTCTAGCGAACTAGCTTTATGACTATAAAAAAAAAGGGTTTGAAAATTGTAACAAAGTATGCAACAAATGTAGGATGACGCGCTCCGAGAATTTTTCAATAAGTATCACTAGAATGCTTTCATGAATGACATTTTGATAAAACCTTAATATGCTCACTTATAAAGGATTTTCATAATGATTTTTAAATGCAGGAATTATGATCCTTACATACACCAACCAAGCATACAAATTGACATAACTTTTTCTAAATTGACCTACAATGACCAATGAAGTGGTTGAAAAGACAAAAATTGAAATTTAGGATTTTATGAACTTGGAAATCATAAATGAACTGTAAACATAGTCTCAATTAACCATGAAGAGAATAAAGATACCAAATGCAACGTCATATCTTTATCTGCAACACAATCAATGCATCCATGAAGAGAATCAAGATATCAAATGCAACGTCATATCTTAAATATAGAACAACATGCAAGTAAGGTGAGAGTTGAATCCGGAGAAAGAAAACATAACAGCAGATGACGACCGTCTAGATAAACAGTCATATATATGTTATAAATACCATAAGAAACCAAGAGAATAATTTGTCCTTACAATGGCCATTTCTGGTGTGGATTCCCTTCTCCTTAAATTTGTCATATTGGCTGACATATCAGTTTTACCTGCTGCATCCCTTCCTCATGCTCATGGAGTCCTGAGAAAGAATAAGTTTTCACTTCCTCATCCTACTTCTTCTTCTCCCTCTGTACAATATGATGTCAAATACTTCACACAGAATTTGGATCATTTCAGCTTCATTCCACACAGCTATGCCACATTTCAACAGAAGTATCTCATCAACTCAAAACATTGGGGTGCTGCTTCATCCAATTCTCCAATCTTTGTGTATACAGGAAATGAAGGATATATTGAATGGTTTACTCAAAACACTGGCTTAAGCAAAAGAACAAAGCTTAGAAAGTGGTGTTTAAGTTCGAGATAACAATGATATTTCAAGATTACGAAAATTTAAGAAATATTTTGATATGTTTAGATGATTCATCTGAAATTGCGCTATTTTTTTTCAATAGACCCTATTGATTAGAATGGTTTTGATAAGTCACTCGAACAAATCAAAACTTAATGTTTGTTGTTTAAGTCCAACAGAACAATAGTATGCTGAGATCATAAAAATCTAGAGAATGTTTTTTCTAGACATGGCAATTGCAAAAGTTTTGATATTTTATTGAGAATGAACTGTGGAAGCCTATCTGGTTCTGTTTTACTTTGATAGGCAAAGAAGATCTCACTATGAGGTTTATATTGATTGCAGCACCGTTACTATGGAGAATCAATGCCATATGGGAGTAAAGATGTAGCTTACAGCAATGCCACCACAATGGGCTATCTGAGCGCCTCTCAAGCTTTAGCTGATTTTGCTATATTGATTACAGATCTCAAAAAGAATTTAACAGGAGAGGATTCACCAGTAGTTGTGTTTGGAGGATCTTATGGTGGAAGTAAGTTTGTTTCAATAATTTTGTGTTATGAGTTTCAAAATGCAATGATGAAACCATGTTTATATGTGTATATATCAAATGGGTTGACAGTGTTAGTGGCCAGGTTCAGACTGAAGTACCCACATATTACAATTGGGGCATTGGCTTCATCAGCTCCAATTCTGGGTTTCGATCTCATCGTAGATCCAGCTGGTTTTGACAACATTGTCTCAAACGATTTTAGGGTATTAACAATTTTTTTGAATTAGTTTTCCAATGTCCATAGAAGTAGATTGCAATTTTTTCGATTATAGTGTGCTTATTTGATCGATGTTTTAGATCACATTCAGAAAGTGATTCATCATTATTTTCCCTTTTTTTTTCTCTTCTTCAAATTTTCTTATTCTTGATGTTGAATCATTGAATTTGATTTAGAATGCCAACTACATAAACAAAATTTGTACTTGACAACATTTTTATAGCTCATGGGATTAAAATCAAGAGATTGGTTAGCAAGCTCTATATACAATTACTTCTTTTGATATAAACTATTACATTTTTTAATTTTTTGGTTCAGGGATTTGTTTTTCGTTTTCTTTTTGGGTTTTGATAGAGAAAAAGCAAAAACTGCTTCAATGTAATAAAGAAGTCATGGAAGATACTGGACAAGAAGTTATCAACTCCAAGTGGGAGAAGATCCATCAAAGAATCTTTCAAACTCTGCAAGTAAAACTAGAAAATCTCTGTACAATATTGTCTAGTATTTCTTATTTTTTCTCGTAAAAAAATTGTTGGCATTGCTGCAGAGATAGTGATGTTGATGGCGTGGAAAATTGGTTAAATGTAGCTTATTTTGAAGCTTCAGAAGTAGATTATCCAACCCCTGCTAACTTCACTCAAAATCTGCCAGCCTATCCAATAAAATATGTAATGAAAAATCAGACACCCATTTTAAAATAATAGACTATGTAAAAGAATCTTTCGTTCTTTCTTATCAAAATCTAGTTATGATGATGATGAAATTTTCTTCATTAAATCAATTTATTAAATAGTTTTATTTTTCATTATTTTTTACTTTACAAAACTATCTTTATTGATAATTCTATTGTTTGTGTAGATGTGCAAGGCAATAGACAATTCACCTAGTGGGACCAATATCCTAAGCCAATTATATGGAGCAGCAAACATATATTATAACTATACAGGGAACTTGAGTTGTTTTGATTTGGGAAATGCTGATCCACATGGAACTAGTGGTTACAATTTTCAGCTTCAATTTCTTTTTTTATTTAATCATATAATTGTTTGAAATAAATTTTTATAGAAGTGTGTAAAAGGAGTTTTTTTGTTGGGGTGTAGGCTTGTACAGAGATGGTAATGTCATTTGCAAACGATCCAATAAAAAGTTTGTATCCTGAGTCAACATTCAATTATATAGAAGATATTCAAGATTGTAACGATACATATGGTATTGAGCCAAGGCCACACTGGATCACCATGGAGTTCGGTGGTCATGTAAGTATAGGGTATGTGCAGGATCATGGTATGCGAAAAACTGGCGATGTAAAAAAATGATCTTTTCACTCATCCAAAAGCACACTAAAAAGCATGTTGATTTTTTAGTAGGTATAGGTGTTAGTACACCCGGCCAAACCAAAAACCAAAGCACAAGCCTAATCAGATATATGATATTATCGGATATCCTATTTTTGCCAGTAAAACTTATTTAGGCCCGCCGGTTGCGTTTCTTAGTTTTCATTGTGAAAACGTGAAACACAGCCCAGGGGTTTCTCGTATCCGAAATAATCGCATATCTAATTTGCCTATTTGTCATTTCTCTCCAAATTCAACAGTTACGTAAAATTTTAAGTTGTTTTTGTTTTTTAATTAAAATTTGTAGTTTTTTATAAAAACTAGGGTTAAATTGATATTGTTTATCATTTTTTTTAAATTGATTATAATTGCATATTTGGTTTTAATTGTAATCAGACATGGACTCAAACCAATTAGAAAACCCTCCCAATGATCCCGCAAACAATCTGGAACCATCTCCAAACAACCCACAACCACCTGAAAATAATTCCCCGCCTTCAGAAGACCAACCAATCTCAAACCCTCAACCTTTAGAGGATCTTATAGGAGATAATCTAAATCATCTTAGAGGATTTCAGACTACATATGCCAATATCCCCACATTGCGCCCCATGTTTTACACGTTGAAATCTATTATTGCAAACATGGAGAAACTTACAAAGCAGCATAATGTTGCACTTCTTTGGCGTGATTCCATGCACGCTGAGTTTGACGATGGGCTTGATTATGATCAAGTTATGAACCTAATTATAACAAAACATGACATATGTAACCTTTTTGTGGATCCCAAGATTAGATTAAAAGTGGACCCTAAAAAGCCCAAGTTGTCAATTAAATGGTGTACAAATGATGCAATACGTGACCACTTTTGGGACACCTGGTGGATGGTTTTTGACAGACCACCCCACAACAATTTGGATGTCCCATTATATTTCTTACAAAAATTGTATGCTGAATTTATGCTCAGTCACAAGGTAAATTATCGGAGCATGAGACCGGACCAGGGCGTAGGCTTAGACGCTCCTCAGGATAGGCCATGGGCACACCGGGTAAAATCCAGCACATATTCCCCCCCGAAGATTTCACCACCTCCTACAGTGCAACATCCTTATAATATTGTTGAGGTCGGCTCACAGACTATTCGAGCCATTCACCTCTTGAGTGATCTACTAGTTAGGCAGAGTGCGGCATTTTTGCCTCCCTTTGTTGATGATTCAAGCCCTTCCACATCCTCCATGAGCTCACATGTTTGTGTGCCCCACACTTGCATTATGTGCAAGAATATGTGCTTGGGTCCCATGAATGATAGTGATGCATATAACTACGTCTTCGAGGTGGACGATACTACACAACACACTATAGGCACTGAAGTACCTCATGGAGATGTGCATCACAGGAGAGACAAGGGGGAGCATGCAGAGCCATGGACTCCTACTATTATGGTAAGAGTAAATAGTTAATTTGTCACATTGTGTTTAATTTTAAATGTTCATATTTTTGGTAGAATTTTCTTATAATGATTGCCCACTTAAATTTTTATGTGTTCCATTTATATACAATTGACGATAGATGAGGAGATGGCACAGGTGGACGGGTCCATGCTTCCGGCCATTTCATTTTCCCTTGACACTTCCACGGTACATACGTTTTAATGTACTCATTGGTTTTCTTTTTTATAATAGTGTATACACGTGTTTTCTATTTTTTATGATCATCTCATTACATACTGATGCAAGTTTCACCAGCTACCACTAGGGGGCAATGTGAGGGGGTTCAGGTGTCAAGCATTGACAAGGGGAATGTAATTAATTATTTTAGATTGTTTATGCATACATGTATACTTGTCACTTGTGCGTACTCATTTTTAATTTACATGGTTTATTTGACAGAGGGTGGTGTCTAACGATGTCGTGCGGCCGGTTCATCATGATAGAGTCATGGGCATCTCAATTCATAGTGATAGCCCCATGGTACGTATATTTCTAAATTTATTTGTTTGTATTTTACTATCAAATATATATAATATGATCAATTCATGATTGTATCAAGTATCTATTTGACTTTTTTAGGTCACCCCTAGTTTGAGGGAGGTACAACGCCAAGGGTTTGTATCATTGCTGAGCCAACCGACATTGCCTGAAGAAAGTTCAACACAAGTAAGTTTTAATGTTAATTCAATTATTTTGTAAACATGTATTTTCTACCAAGGATTTAACATTAAATAGTATAACTCATTAAATCAATCTCATTTTCACAAATATATATAGGTTGGAGTCAACATTGGTGGCATTGTCCCTTCACTACCAAGGACATATGTTAGGACTCCTAACCGCACGAGGAGACAAAGAGGCAATGTACATGAGAGTTCAATTTTAATATTTATTTATTTATTATTGTTGACTATGATTTTGAATTTTTTATTTAATTTGTAGAAACCATATAAATTAAGTAATCTAACTTGGGGTTTCACTTTTGTGTTTGAATGCAGGATCCATCAAAGACAAAGAGTACTTTGAAGAGGCTCCATTTTGATGATCCACTAGTAGAATAGGATGTCCTAGAAACATTTGTAGTTGTTTCTTATTTTGAGATGCCATATGGCACATTTTGAGATGACATATGCCATATTGTATCTAGATATGTTGATTTTGTAAAGCTTTTGGATGGCATGTGCCATATTTTGTACAAAATAATTTCATATATACATATCTACATGTTCATTTATGTTTATTTAGTCTTTTTCATGTGTTCTATGTATGTATCATTTCAATATTATATATTTTTCATGTGTTGTATGTATGTATTATTTCCATATTATGTCTTTGTCATGCATTGTATTTATGTATATATGTTCATTTTCATATTATATGTTTTTCATGCGTTGTATGTATGTATTATTTCTATACTACATCTTGTTCATGTGTTGTATGTATGTTCATTTCTATATTATATCTCTATCATGCGTTGTTAGGAACCCTCAAATGCACCATAGGCTCCAATTGCATAAAATGAATGAAAAGGCCTACCCACTACCTCTGGCACCTTTAATCAACTTCCAACATCATTCCACACTTTCTTGGATTGGTCGCAATCCCCTACAATGGATCTAGCACCCCAATCCGCTCTTAAGCCCAAACTTCCCAAAACACTCCAAAATGTAATGGAAGATTAAAATACCCTTTTTGACCCCCCTTAACATATATTAAACTCATGTGTGGTTTTTTTGTCCATAATCAACCCCAAATATTGTTGCTCCAACCTTCCTTCCTAGGCCTAATTGACCCACTTTACAAAACAAACTATATAAATTACTTACTCCCAGACTCTGTTCTTTTCAACAGTCTTTATATATGTCTCAAATGTAAGGATTATGTACTTTTTTTGGCCAACAACCCTCTGCAAACACCCAAACTACAAGACCCTCACCAATTCAAGCCTACAACTAGGGCTTTCTGAAATCCAAGCTAAAACTCCCTTCTAGACCCAACTCTTAGATCCTACACCATGTACTTGACATGTACAAACAACTTCAAATATAAAAACACACCCTTATGAAGCCCAATCCTTGGCTACTATAGTCATGGCTTACTTTCTATGCACCCACAAACCTGCAACTTCATCTCAGTTGGTGATCACCCTGAAAGTTACAATTGATCCTGCACATTTAATGTTAATAACATATTATACAACCCCTAGACCCATCCCCGTGCCAAAGAGACCACATAAATTTGATGGATCCCTTATTGCATTCATCCAATCAAAAGGAAAGATAATGTTGTCACAGAACAATCACCCAATTGGATCTAAAACTATTAAGAAATGAACAAGAAAATATTATAAATTCTATGAGATGGTCGAATCCAAGAGAGAAGGTAGGTTGGGGGAGAGTTCATGATGTTAAACCCCATACACCTCTGACTGTCATGAGGTTACTGCAATAAGGTGACAGTCATAGAAGTTTAATGATATTGTTTTGCCTCTATTGATTTTTTCCCGTGATGAATGGATGGATTAGTTGGATCGTATGAGTTTATTGGTGTTCCAGGTTGGTCTACATCAGAAACCACAACTAGGATAATAGGTGTAATAAAACTTGGGGACACTTTGGTATTTTTGAGCGTTGTTTTTACACAAGTCAATTGCTAGGATTTTGAGATTCGATTTCCTCTCTTGAAAGAATAACGAATTTATTCCCAAGGTTCTCTATGGTCGTGGTATTACCTGCTCGATAAAATCAGTTGAAGATAAATGTGAATGTTCACAAAGAGGCCTTTTTTGGTACTTTCAAGACATCAAACTGCAAAACAACTTTAGTACTTGTTTTTGTATTTTCCAGTTTATCAATGCATGTAGCTTACTAATGATGCAAATCTATTATAAACCTATGATGATTGTCTATTTATCTAGATTGTCAAAGAAGATCAAAATATTTGGGTAACGAGAGTTTAAGCAAATTTGCTAAATGTAAAATCCTAACGGACATAAACCATTGCTGAACCTTCCTTGTGAATTGAATGATAGAAAGATGGAAATCCACTAAATATGAATCAGACCATGTCTCGATTCTATACCTAATAGATGCAATCATTTGGAGAGAAATGTATCAACATGCAAGATTTTCAAAATCTATCAAATCATGAAGCCACAAGTATGTGCACGCACACGCAATGGATTTATTGTTGAGCCAACAGAATTATCTTTCCCAATCATTCGTCACAATAAGATCGATGAACAACAACAAACTCCAATTTAATCAATTGCAGATCCAAAACACAATAAATCCAATTGGATTTTTGAAAGAAATGAACAAGCAAGCACACATTCATAAAATTCTCATAGATAACAGAAAATATCATGGAGTGAATGAAGCACCAATTGTATATCTTTATTGCATAAAAGATTTGACCATATTACATTATTTTGATTACAATATATAGTGCTTTGATCTACAAACTCTGAACCTTGAATCTAGGGCTTCAGTAACTCTAAAAACAATGAAAAAAAAGCTAAATCTAAAGTTTGTTAAAGAAAACTACTACTAAACTGATGCTAAATAGTTTGCATGGATCCTTGATCCGTTTACATTCATTTTCCCATGAATTTAGGGTCAAACTTACTTAGAAAGAAGAGGAAAAGGAACTGGAGCTCCATTGTTTCTAACTGAAGTCTACCTTTCTATCTTTGATTTCTCCCTTACAATCTTCATTTGGAGTTCCCTGTGTGGTGAAGACTGATAGAAGACCTTTAGTCATGCAAAAATGAACCCCAGTTGTCGATCATTATGATCTAAAACTCTACTTTCATGCAAATAATCCCTCACGCTGGAATGGCCCAAAATTTAGACCCTAACATTTGCTTCGAAATTTGACAAGGGAAAAATTCACTAAGTATGAAAAATCAAATTTTGGGTCCTCTAAAATTTTGGACTTTTAGAGGTCGAAAGGCCGAAAAACTAGCCTTTGCAAAACGGCTAAGTATGGAAAATTATCTATTCCAAAATTTGGCTAAGTCCTCAATAGGCAGTTACTATGGGAGTATTTCTGGATGAGCTACTCGTAGCCTTTGCATTATTTCTTGCACCTCCTCATAGTCTACCTCTTTCTCTTTCACTTCATTGAGGCATTTTTCTTTCTTCTCCCTGAAGGCGGTCAACTCTGAAGTGAAGAACTTTATTTCTTCCTCATGGTTTTCCATTCTCTGCATTTCTTCTTTAAGTTAAAAGAGTTGATGAAGATCTTCTTTCATGCTGACCCCTTCTAGGATTTTCTTGAATTTTTGTATGATCTCTTTGGCTGGGCATAGAATCAGATGTCCTTCGTCTTTGTACAATTCCAAGTCAATACCTGTGAAGAAATTTTCTATTTTTTCTACCCACATCATGACTCCCTCGTGCTTCTAACGTATGTGGTGTAAGCACTTCTCATAGACCTTAACTATTTTGACTATGCTCTTGACCCATGTGCTGAAATTGTCTAACTCTCCACCTTCATATGCCTTTACCAAAATTTGGAAGTGTTTAGATTCTTGATTATCTTTAGGTCTCGCAACACGACTTGGCATCTTGTCAGTTTAAAGTCTAATCCCATGTCACTTTCCATCATATCCACCAATCTGGTGGCTTCTACAAGGATATCTCTGAATGGCCTGAAAATTGCCTTAATAATCCCTTCTCCAAATTGTTCAAAATCATTCTTCCAGTCTATACATGCTTGTATGAAAGAATGAGTCATGCATTTCAATAATTTCAGAGCAAATTTCTTCTCAAGGATGGCCTATAATGAGGCTTCAGGGAAATTTGGGTCAATGTGACCCACCATCTTGTGACTGAATTTCTTTAGAGCTTCATTTTTCTCAGTTAATGACTTGATTTTCTCTTCATCCTTGTCCATGAAACCCAAAGCATGTTGAGTCCAAGAGCTGCCAGAGTTTTACTTCCTTCCCTTGTAGGCTCCCCCAAATTGACTTCTTAAAAGTATAGTCTTTTGGGGTTACCTGTGCCTGTGTGACGACGGTGGTGGGAACTGCTACCTGTTCTTTCCAGTGGCCCTTTGTGTCTTGAGTGACATAGGATATGGTCCTTTCTGACACACTGGATTCAGCTTGATGGAAGGCTTGGCCTAGGAAGGACATGTCTTCTTCTTCTTCTTCTTCTATATATAACCTCTTCTTGGGATAAATTTCTTTAGTAAACCAATTTGGCTTAGTAAAGGTGATGACGGGATCATAAGGGGAAATATGAAATACTAGGGAAAGACCTTGTTCATCTTGGGTTACCCTCTCCTCTTGTATTTCTACTTCTTCATCTTCTTTTTCTTCTTCATCTCCTTTCTCTTCTTTTTCTTCTGCTTCTTCCTCCTTCCCCTCATCATTATGTTTTCCCTCTTCTTTTTTGGCATCTTTCTCCTTGTCATGTGCTCTATCTTCATCCTCCAAGGATCTGGCTAATATTTTGGCCCTAAGACCTGTTATTGACTCTAGTGTTGTCTGAAGAGGAGGCATTGTTCCTGTATTCAGCGACACTTGGGGAGTCAGGTTGGAGAAAGATAGTGGAATTGAAGGTGGTGGAGTAGGAGCTTATAAAGAAGGTGGAGGAGTGGGAGTAGGAGTTGGAAGAGAAGGCAGAGGAATGGGAGTAGGAGTTGGAAGAGAAGGCAAAGGAGTGGGAGTAGAATTTGGAAGAGAAGGCAGAGGAGTGGGAGTAGGATTTGGAAGAGAAGGTGGTGGAGTAGGATCTGCATCCTTTTCCATTTTCCTATCCTCTCCTACATCCTTGGGTTACTTCTCTAGAGTAGTGTGTAAGACTTGGGCAACAGAGGATATGGATAAACCTTGGGTTCTTATCTCCTTGTTTGCACATGTGTCCATTCCTGTGAATGGTACATTCATTGTTGGATTTGTAAACTGAGTCATAGGTAGAGTGAGGATAACTAGAGGGTTTACTAACACCTTTCCTCATGTGCAAACTTTTTCCATCGAATGAAATGAATCCTGGCCTTGGTCTCTAAAACCTTCAAGGTTCTCAAAGTTAGACATGAAAAACTCATTTGAACCAAGGATGTCCAGAGGATTTTCCTGTGTCTTTGTTCCTTCACTAGTAGGTGTGCCTTCATCATGACCCTTTTCTCTTAATGCAAGTGTCCTAGACCTTTTCCTTATAACCAGAGGTATATCATCCTCCTCATTTTCTTCCTCTTCTATTTCCTACTATAGGGTTTCTAATTTTGGAGAGGTGGATGCTCTCTTCCTCTTATATACTTTTCTTCTACCTCCTGTGGTAGTATCTATAATAGGAGACTGACTAGAGGTAGTAGGAAGTTCCCCTTGTGTTACCTATGATTGGTTAGTGGGTGGTGTTATACTCCTAGTCATCTTAGTCCTTGGTGGCTTATGCTTGGGATTAGAACCATACACAACTAGACGCTCATGACTATATATTGTTCCCAACTTCTGCAGTGGGGCCTTCTTGAACAGAGGCATTGCGGGCTTTTCTCCACATTTTCTCTCTCCTTTTGTTGGTAGGTTCATTTTTTTCTTCATGAGAATAGGATCCATATGGAATGGTTTCTTGATCCACAACTTGGTTTCCTTTATTATGTTCCTCGCCTTGAAATTGATGCTATCATTTTCATCTTTATCTACTTCGGCATTTAGAATCAGCATGGTGTATATCTTATCTTTATTGTACAAAGGATCTAACACATTTTTTGTATCTTTGTCCCAAAATTTGAGAGGAATGCTGATCTCTAGGGCCACCTCTACCAATGTTAAATTCATCCTACAATACTCCCTTATCTGGACCTCATAGTCATCCATGTAATTGATCCAGTGATCTTCTATATGTGGCTCATGAATGTAGTGTTTACCCATGATGTCATTGTAGGTTCCTATGGGGTCAAACCTGGTCCTAATGTATGCATAAAATTATAGTGGGAACTCATCCCATTGAAATGCCAGGGACTTGCATATTTTCATATCCTGCAAAGTATACAGGCCTATTGATATGGGGAAATCCCAATAGTGCTTCTTCTTGTGCTTTATGTGTTCATATGTGTCTGCGAACTGTCTGGCCATTTCTATGATGATTACCTAATCAGAAGGGTATCTTGGTAGCTTCTTGGGACTGAGAGTGGATCCTACTAATCTTATGTAAGTGAATGTCCTGAATTGTAAGTAGAAAGCCCTTATTGACCTAACCTTGGTGGGATCCTCTTCTGATAATCTTTTAACATAATCATCCTCTATTGAACGAATGATTGAGAAGATGAAAGCATCGTTCATGATTCTATAGTATGGACTATTTTCGTCCATCTTTGCTTCCTTTTTAATTGTGGGTAGACTATGAAAGGTCGTGTATTTTTTTGGCTGTAGGCCCCCTGTTTTACAAGTCCTGGGTATTTTTCCCTTACGACTAGCAAGTATACCGTATATGAGGTCATACAAAACTATGGGTTATGTTTTACTGAGATCATCTTCTCATGTAAGTTGTCACTTAGAATGGTTACCTAGTCAAACCTGGCCTTTCACCCTTTGATTCTCTTGATCAACAGGATCATCTAATTTTCAAGCTAGATGGACTAAGGTTGTCCATACAATTGGCTCAACATTGTAATAGTGGTTTGGATGTCATCTTTGAAGTATCATCTCCATAATTCTATCTTCTCATGTTTGTTCTTCGGCAAGGATTGAATCAAATATTCCTTATTGGCAATGTCGTATGCATCTAGAGTGTGTTTTGTAAACCATTTTAGGCGTTTGTTAATGGAGAATTCATAGAACCAATCGACCCCCTTTTGGAGATGGAAGACATCTTCAATATTATCTAGTCTGAGATCCAAGACCACGTCTCCCTCTCTATTATTAACCACCCTCTCATCAGGTACATAATGGTGCACTAAGGTCATGATCATTTCTAAGGACAAAACTGATACTGGGTGGGCAACTACATTCACCAAATCAGATAGGACCAAGGCGATGCAATCAAGCAACCTTCCAAAAGGCTTAGAACACTTGTCCAAGAATTTATTCCAATCTACATTGCCTATGTCTGTGTCGGTGATATCATGGTGGTGGTTTCTGATTTTGGATGGAGCGTGGTAACCCTTGAAAAGGTACTTAATTGGTGATTTGACACTCTTTTATGACATTCTTGTAAGAAAAACATGCAAACAAAAACATTTATTTAAAAAAAATACTAAAGAACAATGCAAAGAAAAAATACAACTCTAACGACCAGTAGTAGTGGCTCAAAATCAATCAGAAATGAAACTTGGTAGATCTTTCAACCATTCGAACTTGCGGACACTGAAAATAAGGTTGGGGTGCAAAAGGCCAAAAACTGCTAGAAGGCTCATATGAAGGATGCCCTTTTGGACGTTCGGAGTGTGAAGGTGAAAAGGAAATTCAGAGTGCAAAAGGCCAAAAATGCCTTGGAGTGCAAAAGGCCAAAAATTCCTTGGAGTACAAAAGGCCGAAGGTGGTTTGAAGGATGTCCTTTTGGGGTTGCAAAGTATAAAAGACAAAAAATTGGGTGGCGACCTTGTTTTTGGTGTATCAGACATCAGGGATGTTGGGATTTGCAAAACACAGCAAGTCCAAAAGTCTGAAGTCTGAAGAGTTGCACTTCGTGATTCTGTGCTTTGGATCTGACACTGGGGGTTTATTTTTGGCCTTTGGGAGGCTGAAAACCTACAACTACCGAGAGAGGAGAAAACCCTAAAAACTTAAAAAAACTAAGAAACAAACGACGACAAAAAATGAAGGTCACAAATCCTAGAGCAAAGGACGTGGCGACCTAGGAGTAGTAGAGAGAGAGAAAAGACTCGAAGATCAACAACCTGAATAAAGAAAAGAAAGAAAAGAGAGAGCGCAAAGAAGGAAAAAATGAAAAAAAGAGGAGAAAAGGAGGATAAGTCACCAACCTACTAGGGCTTGTGAAGAGAAGAAGTAGATCTTCCACCACAAAGCATGATAAATCCATGTAAAGAGATGGAGCAATGAGGAGGTAAAAACACTGGGATGAGAGAAAGCAAAGTGAGAAAAAAGATGTGCGGTGTCACTTTTATAACCCACGGGTGAGGTGACATCTCTTTTGGGATTTCAGAGTTTGAAACCCCAAAAGAAAAAAACCTCACCCATTTAGGTGTTTCAGATGCCGAAACACTGAAAGTTGTCAGCTCGGGCTTTTGCACTTTCAAGCTTTCAGGCTTTTGGAGGTAGGGTGATCTCGTCATTTCAAAAGTGTGAAAGTGCGAAATTCCAAAAGGACTTAGCGCTTTCAGGATTTTGGGCTTTCGGAGGTTGGATGACCTGTTCAGTCTGAAAGTGCAAAATTGTGAAATTCCAAAAAGACTTAGCACTTCCTCAATAGGACCCCCCGAAAAAATTTCAAGGAACTAGAAAAAGGGGGAGCAGAAGAAAAAGAAAAAAAAGGGGGGTCCCCATGGCCAAAGGGCCGAAATGGGGTGTGTGGTGTGGACCCACAAAAGGTATGGGGTGGTCGCTAATATTTTTTGCATATCCATGGGAAAAATGGGGTTTTAATTGGGGTTCACCTGGCAAACCAAAGTCGATGGAGCTGATGGTTTGGTCTCACGATGAACAGTTTGAAAGTGTCACCATTGAGCAACTTTCAACTGAGCAACAAAGCAACTTTTTTCACCAATCAAGATCAGGTCGCCAAATGGAATCCAAGTGGAATATCCAAGAACTGATCTATGTGATTTTAAGCCTTCTCAAGATGGTCCTTGTGCACTTCGTAGATCTCTAATATCTCTTATGAGGTCTGACCTATCGCTCTCCAAAAATTTCTACCCAATTTCGCTTAGTGCACTTTGGGAACACTTCAGTCTTACATGCACAAGAATTTTCTTGATGCTATGTGAGTAAAAAAAGGTCTCCCCTAGCATTTAATCAGCCTACCGGAGCTGATGGAGCTGACGGTTTGGTCCCTGGATGAACATTTTAAAAGTTGCACCATTGAGAAACTTTCAACTGAGCAATAATGCACCTTTTTTCACCAACCAAGATTGGGTCACCAAATGGAATCTAAGTGGAATATCCTAGAACTAATCTATGTTCTTTTAGGCCTTCCAAAGATGGTCCTTGTACACTTCAAAAAAATTTGATATCTCTCACGAGGTCCGAGATATCACTCTCCAAAAATTGCTGCCCAATTTTGCTAAGTGCACCTTGGGAACACTTCGGTCCAACATGCGCCAGAATGTTCTTGATGCTACATGAGAGAAAAAGGTCCCCTAATATTTACCTGTCCAACCAAATTTGATGGAGCTGATGGTTTGGTCCCACGATGAACAATTTAAAATTTGCACCATTGAGAAACTTTCAACTGAGCATCAATGCAACTTTTTTCACCAACCGAGATCAGGTCACCAAATGGCATCAAAGTGGAACATCCCAGAACTGATCTATGTGATTTTAGGCCTTCCCAAGATAGTCCTTGTGCACTTCACGGAACTCTGATATCTCTCACGAGGTCTGAGATATCACTCTCCAAAAATTGCTGCCCAATTTGGCTTAGTGCACCTTGGGAACACTTCGGTCTGACATGCGCCAGAATGTTATTGATGCTACATGAGGAAAAAAAATGTCTCCCCCATTGTTTATCCGACCAACTGGAGCTGGTGGAGCTGGCAGTTTAGTCCCACAATGAATAGTTTGAAAGTTGCACCATTAAGCAAGTTTCAACTGAGCAACAATGCAACTTTTTTCACCAACCGAGATCGGGTCACCAAATGGAATCCAAGTGGAATATCCTAGAAATTGTCTATGTACTTTTAGGCCTTCCCAAGAGGGTCCTTGCACACTTCACAAATCTCTGATATCTCTCACAAGGTCCAAGATATCGCTCTCCAAAAATTGTTTCCCAATTTTTCTTAGTGCGCCTTGGGAACACTTTAGTTTGACGTGCGTCAGAACATCCTTGATGCTATGCGAGCGAAAAAAGGTCTCCCCTACCAGTTACTTGGCCAATCAGAACCAATGGAGCTGATGGTTTTTTCCCACAATGAACGATTCTTGATGCTCTCAAATTGTGCCTTACCAAATCCTCTCAACCTCCTATTCATTATGTTTGTCTTAATCTCACTGGAAAAAATGTTGCCCTTACCTGTAATACCCTTCAAGTACTCCACCATTTCCATTGCAATGACTCTTAGTGGTATGTTAGAAATTTTAACTGTGAAATTAATCCAGTCAACACTCTACTAAAATTCAATTATTTTTAGTATCCAACCACCCCTCCCAACAACCCAAAAAATCAATCTTTGTAAGTCTTCTAACAACCCAACTCCATTACCATACACAACACATGTTGCATGCCCTCAAAACCATCCATGCATATTTTATAACATCTCAAAACTCTCGACTAGCTATATATATTTTCCACATACATCAAGAATCCAACATGCAAAACCATGAACCACATTTCTTGGATACCATTAAAGATCACCTAGCATAATATATTATATATCCATCTATTCTATTACAAAGACAACAACTGATATTATATTCTATATACCCACTCTACTACGTCACAGATCCCATAGCCCTTAACCCAACTTGTAATCCCACTTGAGCCACTTAGTACTACATTATTTCAATACTATGTGGGATTCATAGGTGAATGATTGATCCCACATTTGCACAAACAAACCACAATATAAATCAAATACTTTACTACTTTGAACACATTCAACAAAGCCTTATAATTTGTTCCATCAAGGAGGCTGAATTTCCCTAAGCCAAATTGGAGCACCCAAGTTATTCCTTATTATAAATTCGCATCAAAAGCATCCAGGATTTGACCTCGTTCTCTCATCAAAATTTAATTTCAGTCTTCCCAGGGGTGGCAATTCCCATTTGGCCATAGAGCAATCAAATGATTCCAAACCTTCCAAATTTTCTCATTCTGGTATTCACTTATCCCAATTTATCATCCTAATTTGATTAGAATCTGCATTTCTTCTTTCTAATAACAACATTTTGGTATTCACTTATCCAAATTTCTATTTTTTTTATGATTGTTGCAAGACTTTATTCACAGTCCTTAAAAATTTGTGTTTTAGATTCTCACCACAGGTGCCATAGTACCATGGAAGGTACTGTGTATCATAATCCAATCCAAAGAGAGACACATCCTGACTATGGCCAACCCAGAAATAATTCCTCCATTAAATTTGGAAGAGGCCCCAACCAACCTAGCATCCCCTAGAAATGCATCTAGCAACTGTGTCCAAAGTCACTGCACTGAACTAGCTTTCAAAAAAATCAGGGATATGACATATCCTAGCTTAGTAGAGTAGTCACATGACTTTTCCACACCATAATATGACATCCTCATTGTTGTTTAGGATCATTTGTCTTTTCCTGAATTCTTCTTGTAGCCTATCCTTAACAAAGTCTTCTAGCATATCAAAATTCTTCCATTGAAATCTTGGATGCCCCTGCACCCATTGATCTACGTGATTTTAGGCCTTCCCAAGATAGTCCTTGTGCACTTCATGAAACTCTGATATCTCTTACGAGGTCTGAGATATTTCTCTCCAAAAATTTCTGCCCAATTTGGCTTAGTGCACCTTGGGAACACTTCGGTCTGACATGCACCAGAATGTTATTGATTCTACATGAGAAAAAAAATGTCTTCCCCATTGTTTATCAGGCCAACTGGAGCCGGTGTAGTTGGCAATTTAGTCCCACAATGAATAGTTTGAAAGTTGCACCATTAAGCAAATTTCAACTGAGCAATAATGCAACTTTTTTCACCAACCAAGATCGGGTCGCCAAATAGAATCCAAGTGGAATATCCTAGAACTTGTCTACATACTTATAGGCCTTCCCAAGAGGGTCCTTGTACACTTCATGAATCTCTAATATCTCTCACAAGGTCCAAGATATCGCTCTCCAAAAATTGTTTCCCAATTTTGCTTAGTGCACCTTGGGAACACTTCAGCCTGACATGCGTCGGAATGTCCTTGATGTTATGTGAGTGAAAAAAGGTCTCCCCTACCATTTAATTGGCCAATTAGAACCAATGGAGCTAATGGTTTGGTCCCACAATGAACGATTCTTGATGCTCTCAAATTGTGCCTTACCAAATCCTCTCGACCTCCTATTCATTATGTCTGTCTTAATCTCACTGGAAAAAATGTTTCCCTTACTTGTAATACCCTTCAGATACTCCACCATTTCCATTTCAATGAATCTTAGTGGTATGTTTGAAATTTGAACTATGAAATTAATCCAGTCAACACTCTACTAAAATTCAATTATTGTTAGTATCCAACCACCCCTCCCAACAACCCAAAAGATCAATCTTTGTAAGTCTTCTAACAACCCAAATCCATTACCATACACAACACATGTTGCATGCCCTCAAAACCATCCATGCATATTTTATAACATCTCAATCTTCTCGACTAGCTATATATATTTTCCATATACATCAAGAATCCAACATGCCAAACCATGAACCACATTTCTTGGATACCATTAAAGATCACCTAGCATAATATATTATATATCCATCTATTCTATTACAAAGACAACAAATGATATTATATCCTATATACCCACTCTACTACGTCACAGATCCCACAGCACTTAACCCAACTTGTAATCCCACTTGAGCCACTTAGTACTACATTATTTCAATACTATGTAGGATTCATAGGTGAATAATTGATCCCACATTTGCACAAACAAACCACAATATAAATAAAATACTTTACTACTTTGAACACATTCAACAAAGCCTTATAATTTGTTCCATCAAGAAGGCTTAATTTCATTAAGCCAAATTGGAGCACCCAAGTTATTCCTTATTATAAATTCGCATCAAAAGCATCCAGGATTTGACCTCATGCTCTCGTCAAAATTTAATTTCAGTCTTCCCAAGGCTGGCAATCCCATTTGGCCATAGAGTGATCAGATGATTCCAAACCTTCCAAATTTTCTCATTCTGGTATTCACTTATCCAAATTTCTATTTTGTTTATGACTGTTGCAAGACTTTATTCACAGTCCTAAAAAATTTGTGTTTTACATTCTCACCATAGGTGCCATAGTACCATGGAAGGTACTGTGTATCATAATCCACTCCAAAGAGAGCCACATCCTAGCTGTGGCCAACCCATAAATAATTCCTCCACTAAATTTGGAAGAGGCCCCAACCAACCTAGTATCCCCTAGAAATGCATCTATCAACTGTGCCCAAAGTCACTGCACTGAACTAGCTTTCAAAAAAATCAGGGATATGACATATCCTAGCTTAGTTGAGTAGTCACATGACTTTTCCACACCATTATATGACATCCTCATTATTGTTTAGGATCATTTGTCTTTTCCTCAATTCTTCTTGTAGCATATCCTTAACAAAGTCTTCTAGCATATCAAAATTCTTCCATTGAAATCTTGGATGCCCCTGCACTCACTTAATATCCATATGATCCCACACTGATTGGCATATACATTCTTAGTGAGGTGATACATGTTATGAATACTATCAATCATGTTTAGAGCCTTGTATCCATTCCATGAATCAAAGTCTCGGTGCATTAATTCATTCCATTCAATCCATTAAAGTTCTAGATGATGGATCTGTCACAAAATATAGTCAAATTCTTTGCTTCTCAACACACAGTCCGTACACTAACAAAACCAACCCCTAGATTAGGTTTTTTTTTACCTTATATAGGTTATCCCTTCATTTTTAGACCCTAAGGTCAGGATTTGGGCACCATTAAAGCCCTTTCCTAGTTTTTAGGAAATGTTGTCATGACAACTTTGCAAAGTTGCAAAGTTGTCATGAGCAATTTTTACAACTTTTTCTACTTCACCATTCCACTACTCTCAATGGTTCAATTCAACTCTAAACCATTACATAATACCTTAAAACACTTAAAAACATTAAAATCACAAGTCCCACTCCATTTTGTAGCATTGGTCAAACTTTGACTCTTTGTTAACTTTCCTAGGACTTTGACACTAAAGCCTAATTGATCACCCCAAACACTAGACTCTAAACACTCTTACCACTAAACAAAAACCAAAACAACCTTGGTATTTTATATTTATTCCTTATTACCTCGGTGTTTTTCTAAACCAACCTACAAGACAAAATTTTTGAAGATCTTTGTAAGACCTTAAGGTGCTCCTGGACCATCCTCCCCCTACAAAAAGAAGATCAAGTTACCTATGTTGTGATGAAATCCATGCTAATTCCATGTTTCTTAAATTCACTCTCTCATATCCATGTAGCCTTTGACTCAAGTAATTGCTTCCATTTAACTAGATGCTCCATATATGTCTTACTACTAGTCTTCTTCTTCACTCTTGAGTCCAGAATTCTCTCCACTTGTGGCTTGATCTGATCAGGTACTTGGAGTTCTTCCACATCCTTACTCACCTTTGTATTGTACTTTCCCTCATCTATATCTGGTCCCTTGTATTGAATCAAGTCCTTCACATTGAAAATTGGAGAAATAGACATCTCCTTAGGTAGATTTATCTTGTAGGCATTGGAGCCATACTTGGCTAACACTTTACATGGTCCAATCCTCTTCATCTATATTTTTCTTGGTATACCCTTCTGTAGCCTAGCCTTTTTCAAGAATACCATAACCAAGTCTCCTACTTGAAATTGTAAGTCTCTTCTCCCTTCGTCCTTCTTAACTTTCAACTTTTGGTTAGCCTCCATTAATGTTTGCTTCACTTTGCCATGGACTTCTCTCATTGACTGTGCAAACTCATCTGCATGTCCACTGATCCCCTCATATCATTTCAAGTCTCTAAGTTCAAAAACACCCCTTGGATGTAACCCATACACAATCACAAATGGACTCTTACCAGTAGTCCTATTTGTGCTATCATTATAGGAAAATTATGCATTTGGGATGACGTGTTCCCATCCTTGTCCATATTCCTTGGTTAAACATCTCAACAAGTTTCCAAGAACCCTATTTATTACCTCTGTCTGACCATTCGTTTGAGGATGATATGTAGAACTATGAGACAAATTAGTTCCTATCCTTTTCCATAGGGTCTTCCAAAAGTGCCCCATAAACTTCACATACCTGTCTACAACTATGCTCATTGGAAAGCCATGTATCCTTACTATCTCCTTGAAGAAAAGGTGGGCAATGTGACTGGCATCATGTGTTGTTTTACATGGGATGAAATGACCCATCTTACTGAATCTATCAGCTACCACAAACACATTGTCCAATCAAGTTGGTGTCCTATGTATTCCCACTATGAAATCCATACTTATGCACTCCCATGGTCTATTTAGGATGGGCAATTGTTGGTAAAGACCTGCATTTGATTATTTCCCCTTTGCCTTCTGACATACTCCACATTGCTCAACATAACTCCTTATATCTTTCTGCATTTTAGGCCACCAATAGAATCTCTCCGCTAGGTCTAGGGTCTTATTTAACCCAAAGTGTCCACTCAAAATCCCATTGTGATTCTCTTGGATGAGGTTCTCCCTCATGGAACCCCTTGGAATACATAGTTTCTTCCCTCTAAACAATAAACCATTCTGCAAGGTATAGTTTGCATACTCACTATGAAAGTGATTCTCAAAATCAGTACACACCTTATAAATCTCTGAGAAATCTGAATCTCCTTCTTAAATATCCTTGAATCCTTCAACCCCTATACTCTACAACTGTATCTACTAGATGGTGAGAAATCTCCTACTAAGGGCATATGCTACCTTATTATTTACCCCCTTCTTGTGGTTGATAGTAAAAGTGTATGATTGCAGAAACTCCATCCACTTTATATGCCTCAAACTAAGTTTCTCCTGGGTATTTATGTAGCTTAAGGCCTAGTTATCAGTGTATAACAAAAATTATTTTGGCAACAAGTAGTGCCTCCACTTCTTAAGAGCTTGTACAAATGCATAAATCTCTAAATCATAGGATGAGTATCTAGACTTTTCTTCATTAAGCCTCTCGCTAAAGAAGGCTACTGGTCTTCCTTCCTGACTTAGGACTACACCCACTTCTATGTTTCTAGCATCACATTCCACAAGAAATAACTTATCAAAACTTGGTAAAACCAGTATTGGTTGGGTAGCTACTTCTTTCTTCAATCTCTCAAACCCTTCATTGGCCTCCTTGGTCCATACAAAATTTGTCTTGACTCCTCCCTTAATGGTATCTAGGATAGGTGCCCAAATTTCACTAAATCTCCTAACAAACTTTCTATAGAATTGAGCTAAACCATGGAAGCTTCTTACTTCAGTCCCTTTCTTAGGAGTAGGCCAACTTAATATGGCTTCCACTTTTCTCTTGTCCATCTTCAAGTCACCTTGGGATACTACAAATCCTAGGTAGACTAGTTCTTGTTTCATAAACTCACTCTTTTCAAGATTTATGGTGAGCTTCTCCTCTTGTAACCTTTTCAACACAAGTTCTAAGTGCTTCATGGGCTCTTCTTTTGTTTTTCTAAAGATGAGGATATCATCCAGGTATACTAACACAAATACCCCTCTATAGTCTTTTAGGAATTCTTTCATAACCCTCATAAAAGTACTAGGTGCATTTGTAAGCCCAAATGGCATTACTAACCACTCATATAATCCCTCCATGGTCTTAAAGGCTGACTTCCACTCATCACCCTCTTTCATTGTAATCTGATAGTATCCACTTTTCAAGTCAATCTTTGAGAAGTACTAAGCACCCACTAATAAATCCATTAAATCTTCTATTCTAGGAATAGGAAATCTATATCTAATAGTTATCCTATTTATTTCCCTAGATTCAGTACACATTCTCCACTTACCTCCCTTCTTAGGAGCCAACACCACTAGGAAAGCACATGGGCTGATGCTCTTCCTTATTAGACCCTGGTCCAATAGCTCCTACACTTGCCTTTCAATCTCTTTGCTCTGCTCTAGTTTCATTTTGCATGCAACCTTGTTTGGAAATTATGCCCCTGACACAAAGTAAATTTGATAACTAATTTCTCTTTTTGGTGGTAGGGTATCTAGAGTCCCTTCACATATGATTTCTTGGAACTAATCTAACAACTGCTTCACTTCTGCAGGCATAGGTGACTGTTTAGGTGTCACTTCCTCTTTTGGATTCACCAAGATTGCATAGCCAATTCCTTCTTCCTCCTTCATGTCCTTGAAGAATTCTTTCCCACTCATTAGTAGGGTATTGAATTCCATCTTCTCCACTATTTCTTCCTCTATCAAAGACTGTATCTTATAAGTCACTCCATTCTTCTTAAATGAGTACTTATTCTCCTTGCCATGGTGAACTGCATCCCTATCATATTGCCATGGTCTTCCAAGCAACAGATGGAATGCATCCATTGGTAGTACATCACAAATTATCTTGTCCTGATACTTTCCAATAGTAAACTCAACCCACACTTATTCATTAACCAGTATATTAGTCCCTTATTCAACCAAGTTACCTTGTAAGGACACACATGAGGTATCTTGACCAATTTGAGCTTCTGTAATGCTTCCTCTGAGATCACATTATCATTAGATTTGGAGTCTATTATAACTCTACATACCTTGCCAAGAATCTTACACTTTACCCTAAAAAGATCCCTTCTTTGCTTGTGTTCATCCCTTGTAGGTTCTTTGATCAAAATCCTCCTAAGCATGAGGTTCTCTCCCTTTTCTAAATCCAAACTTATCTCAGACTATTTAGTCATGTCCTCTTCTTTCACATATGCTATCTTCTTCTCACCTTGTGAAGATGTTGGATTATCTGGACACCTATAGGTGGGGTGACCCAATTGGCCACAGTTATAACACTTCATTGAAGGAAAATGTGAGTTCATCCCAAATCCACCTGATCTGCCTCTTCCACCACTATGAAATCCCCTACCTCTTTTATATCCTCCCCTATTTCTTGACTCATTTTTTTTCAACAAACCTAGAGTCTCCTTGGCTTCTAGTATCATTGTTCCTTCCACTAGAACCACCTCTATGTCCTCCTCTAGAGTCTCTACCTCTTCCTCTTCCCCTAGAGTTGGAATCTTGTTTCTTTCTAAGTTTTTCTTCCACCTTAAGGGACATTTAAAAACACCCATGGATAGAAGTTAAAGTGAAAAGGCTTAGCTCTTCTTGAATGTTCCACCTAAGGCCATTTAGATACCTTGCAAATTTAATGCTTTCTATCTCTTGCACTCTTGACCTAAGGCATGGTTTTTGGAACTCTTTAGTGTAGGATGCCACATCTAGATCTTCTTGTCTAAGATTTTGTCTCCTTTTGTGTAATTGGATATCATAGTCCTCTGGTAAATAGTTCTCTTTCACCTTAGCCACCATAGCTTTCCAATTTTCTATTGGCTTCTTTCCTTTCCTTTCTCTTTCTTCTTGCAAGAACTTCCACAAATTTAATGCTTGTCCTCTTAGCCTTGATTTGGCTATCTTCACCTATTGTGCCTCTATGATTCCACCACATTCAAAATGGTTTTCCATACCCACAATCCATTCCATCACTAACTCTACATCCATTTTTCCAAAGAATATTGGAATGCCTTCTAGTGCTTTTCCACTTAATGCCTTGAGGGCTTTGAGGAAAGGTTCCTCAGGTAATGGAGGGTCAAGTTCTAGTTCTGCCTCCTCTTCAACTTGAATTTTTCCCTTGTCATTATCTTCCCCTATATGTTCTTTCATCTTTCTTGTTGTCTCTACAAATTCTGCTAAATTTAGCTTCATCTCCTCCATAGCTTCTTCTAGAAGTTTATTCTTGACTTGTTTCTCTGACAAGTCTGTTTCCAATTCTGCATTGGTCACCATGGTTCTTTCTCCAATGGATTCACTTCTCTTTGTCATACACTATCTACTTTCCAAGCCTTTCAATGGCTCTGATACCACTTTGATGGGGATCTCTAACCAAAATGGCACTCTTTCTCTAACTAAGACCTTTCTTTGTTCTTCTTAGGGTATCTTTCTCTACCCTATCTATAGGACAACTCTATGATCCCCTACTTCCCTTAGAACTCACCACCAACTTCAATTCATTCTACTATCCCTCTCAATCCAACAATGTACCCATATGCTCCATTGAGCCTCCATGCTCCCAATCTTCTCTTGGAAATAATAATGGGAATCCTGACCATTCCTAGGTCACCTTCAACCAATTTTGATCAACTTGAATGGATTCTTTCCAATTTTACTTGTCGATTTCATACTTTTCAAGATTTTAGGCCTTGTAGCCTTTTTAGGCCAATTAGCCCTCCTAAACACTGAAATCTTGAATTTTCTCAAAATTATCCTCAATAACCCCCTGAACCAATTATGGATTTTTCATAGGTCCAACCTAGGCTCTATTATTTCCTATGTTTTAGACCCCCACCCTGTCTATACATAGGAATTTCACCAAACCCCTATTTTTAAGGATTTTAGGAGCATGTTCACTAGTCTAAGTTCTTTGATTGCACAAAGTGTCCCAATAAACTCCACTATCCTTCTCCTTGCATTCATTTAACAATGATACATACCCCTACATGCTCCAACCATTTATTGGCACAAACCAATCCAATTAGCAAACTTTCTTGCTACTATTTTGCACAAGCCTCTAAGCAAAATGCCTCTGCACTCACTTTGGGATTGATGGAAAAATTAGTTCCCCTACACACAATGACTCCACAGACCATAGTTACACTATATACAAGGTCCCCTACTTTATTCCAAGTGGCCATAGCTTTCCAACCACGGGAACTCAAGTGGGACTCATATTTACAAAGACTGATCCAGAACAAGACAGTGAACCAGTTTAACAAAAAGAATTTACAAAATGATAACCAAAAGGGCCAAAATACCAAATTATCTCCACAAAGAAAAACTACATGAAAAAACACAAAGTATCAGTGCATTAATTCATTCCATTCAATCCATTAAAGTTCTGGATGATGGCTCTGTCACAAAATACAGTCAAATTCTTTGCTTCTCAACACACAGTTCATACACTAACACAACCAACCCCTAGATTAGGGTTTGTTTGACCTTATATAGGTTATCCCTTCATGTTTAGGCCCTAAGGTTTGGCTTTGGGCACCATTAAATCCCTTTCCTATTTTTTAGGAAATGTTGTCATGACAACTTTGCAAAGTCGCAAAGTTGTCATGAGCAACTTTTACAACTTTTGCCACTTTGCCATTCCACTACTCGCAATGCTTCAATTATACTCTAAACCATTACATCAGACCTTAAAACACTTTAAAAAATTAAAATCACAAGTTCCACTCCATTTGGGAGTATTGGTCAAACTTTGACTCTTTGTTGACTTTCCTAGGACTTTGACACTAAAGCCTAATTGATCACACCAAACACTAGACTCCAAACACTCTTACCACTAAAAACACACCAAAAAAACCTTGGGAATTTATATTTTGTCCTTATTACCTTGGTGGTTGGCTAAACAAACCTACAAGCCAAAATGTTTGAAGATCTTCATAAGACCTTAAGGTGTTCCTGCACCAAGGTTGAGGCATGGCTCTTGAGGTTGGAGCGGTGCTTTGGGTTGTTTCCTAATGGGAGAAACATGATAGCACAATTTTCTATACACTTGCTAAGAGGGACAACCTCTACATGGTGGAGACATGAAGAATTTAAGATTAACCTGATTATAGACACCATCAAATAGGACACCTTATTAGAAAGGTTCATAGACAGATATCTGTCAGACAAATTTATGCAGCATCACATAGATGAGTTTCATGACCTCCAATAGAGGGGACTTATAGTGATGCAGTATGAGATAAAGTTCCTCAAGATCTTACCCTATGTAGACTACATGAGAGATGAGAAGCTTGGGTCAACCTCTTTGTCAAGGGGTTGAATTTTTCTATCTCAAGCCATGTACGTATGGAAACTCCAGTGAGCCTTTGAGAGTCTGTACAGAATGCCTTAATAGATAAGGAGGTCCAGGGTAGAGCACATGATCGGTCTCAGAACTAAAACCCTGCACTACAAGCTTCCATTTTTTAGAGACCCCCTTGGAAGGGGAATTAGAGGCATTCATCAGGGTCTTTTAGAAACCCTCAACCCCAGCACTAGAAGACTCAACAGAGTTAGAGAACTAGGCCACCACAAGGACAACAAGGCTCTAAGCCCAAGAAGTGGAAGTCACAAGGTCCTAGGATAGACCAGAGATCGTAGGGTTCTTATGCACCTCCAACATGGACTCAATAGTCCTCTCAAGGTGGTTATAGTGGATCTAGCAGGATAGGGGCCAGCAGTATTCTAGGCCTCCAAGAGTTTAGATTTAGACATGAGGACCATGCTACACTTGTAGTGTCATGGGGAACATTTCTAGGGAGTGTCTCTAGGTAGGTAGTTAGCACATAACAACATTTGAGCCCACATTGGGAGACATGGGTGGATCTTAAAAAGTTTTTGTAGTGGTTGATAACCATCAGACCGAGCACCTAGCCACTATTATAGAGGCTACAATTATGATCCACGGTATTAGCATTACTGTATTGTTTGATTCAGGAGCTACTGATTCTTTTATTTCTCCATTGGTAGTGTAGCATTATGGGCTAGTAGCAGCTAGGCAAGATGTCAGTTGGGAGGTTGAGTTAGCCTCGAGAGCTAGAGTTTATGTTAGATCCCTTGTCAGAGATTTTCAAATAAAGATCGGAGACATGACCACTACAAATGACCTCCACATTATCCCTCTAGATTATTATGATGTAGTCCTTGGCATGGATTGGCTTTGCACCCATAGCACCAAGATGGACTGTATATAGAAGAGGGTAGTGTGTGTGGATGGTTATGGTACTCCTGCGGTGATTTCAGGAGTTCAGAGGCCCATATTCCTTCATGTGATCTCCAATATGAAGCTTAAGCGGTGCATGTGTAAGCGATGTCAGTTATTCACCATTACCATCAGTGGAAGAGAGGAGGCAGAGGGAGAGCCTTCCTGGTGTAGGAGCACCCTTGAGATGCCAGCAAGTTTGGTGGTCTCATGCCATTTTGGGTGTGCTAGTGTGTGTAAGACCCTCTTGTAGGGAATTTTAAATACATAAGGTCATGTTGACCAAAGGTGTTTTAGTTAGATTTCATTTTATGCTTCTGTTTGGTTAGAATAGCTCTTTTTGGCTTTTGATTAGTGGACTGTACTTGATGATGTCATCAAAGGGTAGAGTGATTTCATGGTGGTTCTTAGGGTCCTTGGATACCCTAGGTGGTCTAACTAAGGTTAGATAGGTTAGATTGGTGGAGAAACACTTAAAAAGTGTAAGTTGCCCATATGATGTAAAATGTTGCTATGCAACATTAGCAACTTTTAAAAGTTGCTAATAACATTTTTTGTTGTCTAGAGGGTTTCGATGTTCTTTTGGTTTTTGAACCCATAGAAGGAGAAAAACATGTGAATGGAGGGGATATAAGGTGGAAAAACCCTAATTTGAAGAGGGAGAGGACATTGTACAGATTTTTGATATTGGAGCCAAGAGCTTTGAATGTGAAGACAACAGATTTGAAAGATTTTGGTGTTTTTTTATTGTGTATGGATTCAAACTAGGCTTGTGATTAGTGGAATCCATTTTTGTGAATGTTACCAAGATTTTCCAATAATTAGTTTTCTTTGTAGTTGTTTTTGTTTTGTAGTTTGTAAATTCTTTCGGTTTTGGACTGTTTGCTGTCCAGTTTTGGCCAAGGAGCAAAGATGTGGACCTAACTCCACTTCCCACCATTGGTTTTGTATGGACACCTAGGAATGGAGACTAGGTCCATGGAGCTTCAAGACTATGGAAAGAGGAGCTCTGAAAGTACTTGCAAGTATTTTTATTAACTTGCCCTAGGCGAGCAACATGCACAGCTCGGTTAGGAAGAGTAAGTGATAGTTAGTTTTAAATTTGCAGGGGGTGTTCTCATGAGCCAAGAAGGCCATGAGTGTATTGAAGGATGTTATGCAAGTGCTCAACAAAGTGGAGGAATGCCCAAGACTTCAAATTTCCAAGGTTTGAAGCCTAAGACCTCAAATTGGCCCAAAAGCAATAAAAAGACCATATTCAAGAAACCAGGTGTATGGACAAAGTTGGACTCTAAAACCTAGAAAATCCTTGTGGGTTTTTGGCTTACTTGAAGACTACTAGAAGATATTTGGGAGTTCTTTGAAGTTTTTGCACAAAAAAAAGTGTTTTCCTACAATTTAGGAGGCCTAATTGGCAAAAAGGGCTACAAGGCCTAAAATATAGGGATCTAGAACTCGATGGGAATATGGTTCAACTTGGTGGTTTCAAAACTAGATTGCAATCCAATAATGGAGCATAATGAATCCCTGACCCTCCTACAAATCCAAATGTAATTTTAGGGCTTGGAGTGGATTGAGTGGAAGGTTCTTGTAGAACACAAGAATGGTGAATTTGACAAGATAGGTAGCTTCTTGGTTGAAGGGGAAGAGTTGATTCTTCCAAGTGGTAGAGGGTGGATTGAGGAAGCCCTAGAGGTCCTAGGAGAGGCATAAGAAGAGTTTCAAGCAAAATAGAAGGTTACCAAGGAGGCTCCCTATCAGAGTGGTATCAGAGCCCAAGTTCAAGATTTGGGAAAAGAAGAAATAGTGCAGCTAGTGGATGTTGCAGACCAAAGACTCAAGTGAGGAGTCTAGTGCATCAAGAAAGATGGCGACCAATGATGAATTGGCCAAGAAAGTGGATGAACAAGAAGAGGATAATAGGTTTCTGAGAGAGAGATTGGCTCAAATGGAGCAACTCTTGGATGAAGTCCGAGCTAAGGCAGATAGTGTAAAGGACAAGGTAGACTAGAAAGAGGAAAAAGAAGCTAAGGAGAAGGAGTGGAACCTAGATGAAGAAACACCTACCCCTGATCCGGTCTTACCTAAGGAACCCTTCTTGAAGGCACTCAAAGCCTTGAGTGGTAAATCCTTGGAGGGTGTGCCATTGTTTAGTGGACAAATGGATGCTGACTTGGTTTTAGACTGGATAGACAGCCTTGAGAATCATTTTGAATGTGATGGGGTGACTGATGCTCAAAAACTCAAGGTGGCTAAGTCTAGATTAAGAGGACCAGCACTTACCTGGTGGAAGTTTGTTCAAAATGAAAGGGAGAAAGAGGGCAAGAGTCCCATTGTTTCATGGAAAGGTATGTTGACAAAGTTGAAGCAAACTTATCTCCTGGATGACTATGAAGTTCAAATGCATAGAAAGAGACAAAACCTCAGACAAAAAGACCTTGAAGTCCAAGCATATACAGAGGAGTTTCAGAAGTTATGTTGAAGGTCTAAGATAGTGGAGGATGAAAGCATTAGATTGGCTAGATATCAAAATGGGCTCAAGTGGTCTATACAAGAGGAGATGAGTCTTGCTACTTTGACAAGTGGGAGACAATGCTATCAAATGGCTCTTAAGATAGAAGAGAAGAGCAAGAGGAAGCATGATCAGACCTCAAGAGGAAGAGGTAGAGGTAAAGAAAATAGAGGAAGAGGTAGTTTTGCAGGTAGAGGCAGTGACTATAGGTCCCAAGGTGAAGCTAAATTGACTGAGATAGTCAATGAGACTAGTGGTAGAGGCAACATGAATAGAGGAAGAGGATTCCAAGGTGGTGGCAGAGGCAGATTTGGACGTTCAGGCAGAGCCTCACACTTTGCAAACATGAAGTGTTTTCATTGCAATCAACTAGGCCATCCAGCCTATAGATGCCCGGAGAAAGATTCTACCTCACATGGTGAGAAAAGAGTAAATTACATTGCTCAAGAGGATAATAACAGTGGTAAAGCCCCTGAAATCAACCTTGATTCAGAAAGTGGGGAGAATCTTATGATTAGGAGAATACTCATTAAAGAA
>MU223274.1:738578-748670 GCA_018584345.1 Thuja plicata
GAATGTATCAGTATGGATTTTATTGTTGGGCTGCCTAGAACTAAGTCTGGTTTGGATAGTATATTTGTGGTGGTAGATAGGTTTAGCAAGATGAGTCATTTCATTGCTTGCAAAACCACCCATGATGACAGTCATATTGCTCATTTGTTCTTTAAAGAAGTGGTAAGGATCCATGGTTTACCCATCAGCATAGTATCTAACAGAGATGTCAAATTCATGGGTCATTTTTGGAAGACCTTGTCGTCAAGGTTGGGAACCAATTTGTCATTTGGGTCAACCTACCATCCCCAAATAGATGGTCATATTGAAGTGATCAATAGAGTACTTGGAAATCTCCTTAGGTGTTTGAAAAAGGAGTATGGAGTGATGTGGGATCAGATGTTACCATAGGCTAAATATGCCTATAATGATAGTGCAAATAGGACAATAGGAAGAACCCCTTTTGAAGTAGTTTATGGGTTGCACCCTAGAGGTGTGTTGGAGTTGAGAAACTTGGAGAATGCAGAAGGAAGGAGTGCATATGCAGACAATTTTTCTCAATCCATGAACGAAGTTCATGAGCAAGCAAAGAAGCAACTCCAAGAGGCTACACAAAAGTTGAAAGCTAGAGTTGATGAAGGAAGAAAAGATCTTCAGTTTGTTGTGGGTGAACTTGTGATGGTGCATCTAAATAAGTCCAGGTTGTAGAAGGGAGTCCCCACCAAGCTGCAGATGAGGAGGATTGGTCCTTGCAAGATTCTTGTAAAGTATAGGCAAAATGCCTACAAACTTGACTTGCCATCAAATTTGGCAATGTCTCCTATTTTCAATGTGCAAGATTTAGTCTACTATAAAGGACCTACACTAGTAGACATTGAGTTACAGTTAGATGGTAAGGACATAGCAGCAAATGTTCAGATTACCCCTACACCAACACCAAGGGCAGTGAAGATTCTAGACTCTCGGGTGAAGAAAAATACTAGGAAAGGAAATTATATGGAACATATCATTCAGTGGGCAGGCATGTCAGAGGTTGAGGCTAATTGGGTAGCTAAGAATGAACTCAAGAAACAAGGAATTGATCCTAAGCTCCTGTCCCAAGAGATGACATTAGTTCTTAACCTTGGTAGTATGGTGCAGGAGCACCCTTGAGATGCCAGCAAGTTTGGTGGTCTCATGCCATTTTGGGTGTGCTAGTGTGTGTAAGACCCTCTTGTAGGGAATTGTAAATACATAAGGTCATGTTGACCAAAGGTGTTTTAGTTAGATTTCATTTTATGCTTCTGTTTGGTTAGAATAGCTATTTTTGGCTCTTAATTAGTGCACTGTACTTGATAATGTCATCAAAGGGTAGAGTGATGTCATGGTGGTTCTTAGAGTCCTTGGATACCCTAGGTGGTCTAACTAAGGTTAGATAGGTTATATTGGTGGAGAAACACTTAAAAAGTGTAAGTTGCCCATATGATGTAAAATGTTGCTATGCAACATTAGCAACTTTTAAAAGTTGCTAACAACATTTTTTGTTGTCTCGAGGGTTTCGATGTTCTAGTGGTTTTTGAACCCATAGAAGGAGAAAAACATGTGAATGGAGGGGATATAAGGTGGCAAAACCCTAATTTGAAGAGGGAGAGGACATTGTACAGATTTCTGATATTGGAGCCAAGAGCTTTGAACGTGAAGACAACAGATTTAAAGGATTTTGGTGTTTTTTTATTATGCATGGATTGAAACTAGGACTGTGATTAGTGGAATCCATTGTTGTGCATGTTACCAAGATTTTCCAGTAATTAGTTTGCTTTTTAGTTGTTTTTGTTTTGTATTTTGTAAATTCTTTCAGTTTTGGACTGTTTGCTATCCAATTTTGGCCAAGGAGCAAAGATGTGGACCTAACTCCACTTCCCACCATTGGTTATATACAGCCACCTAGGAATGGAGACTAGGTACATGGAGCTTCAAGACTGTGGAAGGAGGAGCTCTGAAAGTACTTGCAAGTATTTTTATTAACTTGCCCTAGGCGAGCAACATGCACAGCTCGGTTAGGAAGAGCAAGTGACAGTCAGTTTTAAATTTGTAGGGGGTGTTCTCATGAGCCAAGAAGGCCATGGGTGTACTGAAGGATGTTATTTAGGTGCTCAACAAAGTGGAGGAGTGCCCAAGACTTCAACTTTCCAAGGTTTGAAGCCTAAGACCCCAAATTGGCCCAAAAGCAAGAAAAAGACCATATTCAAGAAACCAGGTGTACGGACAGAGTTGGACTCTGAAAACTAGAAAATCCTTGTGGGTTTTTGGCTTACTTGAAGACTACTAGAAGAGATTTGGGGGTTCTTTGAAGTTTTTGCACAAAAAAAAGTTATGTCCTACAATTTAGGATGCCTAATTGGCAAAAAGGGCTACAAGGCCTAAAAGATAGGGATCTAGAACTCGATGGGAATATGGTTCAACTTGGTGGTTTCAAAACTAGATTGCAATCCAATAATGGAGCATAATGAAGCCCTAACCCTCCTATAAATCCAAATGTAATTTTAGGGCTTGGAGTGGATTGAGTGGACAGTTCTTGTAGAACACAAGAATGGTGAATTTGACAAGATAGGTAGCTTCTTGGTTGAAGGGGAAGAGTTGATTCTTCCAAGTTGTAGAGGGTGGATTGAGAAAGCCCTAGAGGTCCTAGGAGAGGCTTAAGAAGAGTTTCAAGCAAACTTAGAAGGTTACCAAGGAGGCTCCCTATCACTTCCCTCGATGATCATCCTATATTACTAGATTTTTTAGATGTTTTCCCCTCAGAGCTACCTGGTATGTCACCACCTAGGGAAGTTGACTTTCATATATACCTTGTGCTAGGAGCCAAGTCAGTATATAGAGAACCTTACAAGATGACCACTTACGAGCTTGATGAGATCAAGATTCAGTTGGAGGAGCTCTTAGAGAAGGGTCGTATTTGCCCTAGTGTTTCACCTTGGGGTGCACCTGTCATCTTCGTTAAGAAGAAGGATGGATCTCTTAGGTTTTGTATAAATGACCGTCAACTGAATAAAGTAACCATTAAGAATTGGTATCCACTTTCTAGGATTGATTATTTGTTTGACCAACTTTAGGATGCCCAAGTGTTCTCTAAGATAGATCTGAAGTCAGGGTACCATTAGTTACGGATTGTGGAGAGTGATATCCACAAAAGTACTTTGCATACAAGGTATGGTCACTATGAGTTTACTATGGTTCTATATGGCCTCATGAATGGTCCAGCTGTATTCATGAGTCTCATGAATGGAGTATTCTATACATTTTTGGATAGATTTGTAGTAGTATTCCTGGATGACATCTTGATATATTCTCAGAATGAGGAGGATCATGAGGAGCACTTGAGACAGGTTTTGCAGTGCTTGAGAGATAATCTGTTATATGGCACCTTGTCAAAGTGTGCATTTTTTCATATAAGAGGTCCATTATCTTGGACATGCGATATCAGGTGATGGGATCATAGTCAACCCATCAAAAATTAGAGCCATTATAGATTGGCTTGCGCCTACCACTGTGACTGAGGTCAAGAGATTCATGGGTTTAATAGGCTATTACAGACAGTTTGTTGAGGGGTTTTCTAGAGTGGCATGTCCTATCACATGTCTTTAGAGAAACGGAAATAATTTTGAGTGGACTGAGAAGTGTGAGAGAGCCTTTCAATAGCTCAAGAGGGCTCTTACCAGCGCACCTATCCTTGTAGTACCAAATCCTTCAGTAGACTTTGTAGTATGCACAAATGCATCTTTAGATGGTTTAGGAGTTGTCCTTATGTAGGGTGGTCAAGCTATTACCTATGAGTCTAGGAAACTTAAGAAATACGAGCTTAACTATGCTACCCATGACCTTGAGCTTGCAACACTAGTGCACACTTTAGTGAGATTGGGACACTTCCTCTTAGGCCACCACTTTGAGCTTCATTCAGATCATCAGAGCATACAGTGTATATTTACTCAGTCAAACCTTAATGCTCGGCAAAGGAGATGGATGGAGTTCTTATGCGAGTATGATTTTGATGTTCATTAAAATAAGGGGAAGGAGAGTGTTGTCGCAGATACATTGAGTCAAAGACAACATGAGATTTCTTCTATGTCCATTGGCATAGATTTGAGGGGGCATATACTGCAACATTTTCATGAGGATGAGTTTTATTTAGAGGTATATTAGTTGGTCTGATCTCAGAGACCCCTTGAGGGTAGATATGTTTATTATTCTTTGGACTCCAATGGACTTTTATGTTATAGAGGATGTATTTATGTACCTTCTTTCTAAGGATTGTGTTATTTTATTATACTTGAGGCTCATAGAGCACCCTATGTAGCACATCCTAGAGTTAATAAGTTACATGCAGATTTGAGGAAACTTTATCATTGGTAAGGTATGAGATTGCAGATTGCTAGGATTGTGGTTAGTTGTCTTCAATGTCAGAGGGTTAAGGTAGAGCATCACCATCCATGTGGGCTTCTTCAGCCACATGAGGTACCAGAGTGGAAGTGGGACACTATGTCCATGGACTTTTTTGGTGTTTGAAAATGTTTACGCTACTTAAAGCTACCAATATGCCTTGAGACTCATGTTAAGAGTGGTTAGCTCCAATTATGAAATCTCTGCAAGACAACTAGACCAACTATAGGGACAAGAATTCCCTCTACACTTTTGGCTCTATTAGACCAAGGCAGGTGCACCTAATCTAGATTTGATATAACTTTTACAAATCTTCACTTACTTTTGGATTTAACAACAGATCTATGATAAGAAAGTGTTGAATGTTAACCAAACACTCATTGACTCTCAATTATCGTATAGGAAAAAAAAAACAACCACAAATAATAGAGAATTGAATATGGTTTTGATGTTTAAAATGGAGAACATAACCAAACTATATCATACATGCATCAACAAAGAGTAAACTAGCTCTTGATCAATGCCTTATCCATTGGGCCATCTTTCAAATCCAAATACTGAAACGAAAGACAACTTATTGACCAAGACTCATAGCCATAAACAAAAATATCTCAGATCATACACTTACTTATAAGATCCTTATGCATATACATTAAATGAATCTATGTTCTATCCAAAGTATACTTTAATCCAATCCTAAATGAGAACTATGGAATAGAACACATACATGGATAACTCTATGTAATGGATTATAAAATCCAAAACTCATACAATGAAATCCAAGTAGAGACTTGAAACTATGACACTTATATTAAGTATAATGAGTCAAAAGTCTGTAAGAATATGACAAAATGACTACACCGTTCAATAACTTTCAAAAGATCAAAGAAATATCTATCTTATCATGAATTATAGTCTAACATGAATCTTCTATATCCCTAGAACTAAAACCTTGGATTCACACTTTAGAAGCCAAAAATTCTGGAACCCTTACAATTGAGAAAAGAGAGGGATAAATAGGAGAAGGAAAACCCTAGAAGAGGGCTTTTTCTGATAGCAGTCCTTCTCAACAATTAAGAACAGTCCTTTTTCTTGGCTAGTCTTTCTCTAAAAGATCATGAAAAGATTTGATCTGACATATCACTCATCAAGTTGCAAGAAAAGATCTAATATCATAAATGTAGAGCACTCACGACATGGGCAGAAACATCCCAAAATAGGAAGTGGACCAGAAACATATGAGACCACCATGCTACATTGAATGCTTCCAAGACCATAGAAAACATCCCCAGCCACTCAAATGGTGCCATTAAAATTGATCATCAAAAAAGAAAACCTCGAGCCACTCCCCTGCATATCTGAGAACACCCAACCATGACAAAAAACCCTTCAGAGACCTTTAAAAAATTCAAATTACCATTACAACGGCTAATCCTTCTGGCACTAAACACATCAACGACCAAGATCAAGTCCTTTCTCAAATTTTTAAAACATGACCATCATTCAACTTTAAGTTAAGCAAGCCCAACACAGATCCTCCCAGGCGCAATGTCTTGATGGTTAGATCGTGCACATCTTTCTTTTGATTCATTACCCCCACCGCATGATCTATCAAGACCTGCCTGCACTTTAATTTTTCCTTTGTCCTCAGCCTTTAACCAATCCTCAGCCTGCACTTTAACTTTGGTCAGTAGGTCTCTTCTTATCTCTAAGTCACCAGATGATTTGACTAACCTAGGTTCCATTTGGAGATCATACACACGCCACAAGATTAAGATCAAATCAACGGCTCGCTCCAGATCTCGAAAAGAAAAATAATCTTTTACTTTTGTCTAGAGATTACGTGTAGCCCGTAGATCTTCATGCATATCAACAGCTCAAATTTGATCCTTGGAAACCTCACATTAACTTCATCCTGACTTAGGTTCATCTAGAGATAACGCAACTAAAGAGAATCACCAAGTTGTGAGAACATTCTAAACGTTAGATTTTATTTTGAGATTACACGAGAACCATAAGATCCTTTCTTTAATCAACAATCCAGATTGTATCTATGCAAATCAACTTCGATTCAGAACTTAACCATGCTTAACTCAAGGTCTATCTAGAGATCATGTGACTGAATGGATCTCCAACTCGCGAGATAAAAACTTAACTCCTGAGTTTTCTTAGAGATTATGCGTGAGCCACAGGATCAAAACAAGATCGACAGTGCGTGTTAAGTCTCCAAATATATCATGACATCATCTTTTCATGTCAGATAAGTGCCAAAGACTCATCTCTTCTTTGATCAATGATCCTCACCAAGTATTTGAATACTTCTATACTTCATCAAATATTTTGAGATTAAACGCCAGCCCCAAATCTCTACTCTGATCAACGACCACGATCCCTCTATGCAAAATCCACTTGAACTCTGACTTACCTTTCTTAACCATGATTAAATGTGGAGATTCAATGACTGAAGGAAACTTGAAGTCACTGAATACTTTGCCTTAACTCAAGTTACATTACAAAATCATGCACCAACCCTATGATCATGTCAGAAATAGAACTTGATCAACGACTTGCATTGAATCTCTGAATAAACTTGTACTTTGTCTTACTTAACCTGACCTTTACTGTAGTTAAATCTAGAGATTGGGAGATAAACATGATCGCCAGGTTGCTAGATCATTTCTTAACCCTTCAATTTGTCCCGAGATCACGCACAAGCCACATGATCAACACAAGAACTTAACAAGATCAATGACTTACGTTAAGTCTCTAAAAAAATTTATACTTGGCCATTTCCTTTTGAGATATAGCATGAACCACACATATCTTGCAAGATCGAAGATCCTCGTTTAATCTCAAAAAATTTTACTTAATCATGAGTCCATTACGAGATCACGTGACCAAAGAGAAAAAGTAACCCTTCCCTGACCTTGGGTCTATCTGGAGATCACGCGACAACTAAGTCTCTGAATCACTGAAAGAAAAACTTAACTCATGGTTTACTTTGAGATTACACGCAAGCCACAAGATGAAACAAGGAAAAGAACAAGATCTATGGCCCTCGCTTAATCTCCAAAAAAAATGCTAACATCACCTTTGTCTAGCGATCACGCGCCAACCACATGATGAAGATTGATATAGAGTAAGATGTACGGTGCATGAAATCTCTAAATATTCCATGAGTTTGAATTTTATCCTGAGATTACATGCCAGCTATGAGATAAAAACTCAAAGAGAACTTGATTGACAGCCTGTGCTTGATCATTGAATGAAAAAGAATATTTGGTCAGGGTTACGAGATAAAGAGATAAAGGCCTGGAAAGGTGCACATGACTTAAAAATTGTCTTAAGTGACTTGGAAAAGTACTTTAAAATTAGAACGAGCCATGAGGGTTTAGGGTTTAAGACATAGACCTTGCACAAATACTTAGTGTTTTAGCCTAGAGACCTAAAAAAAATTTATAAATTGGAGCAAATGACATAGCCAGTAAATTTTTTCAGAAAAAGGGCTAACTGTGGCTCCGTGTGGGGATGCATGCCTCTGGAAGGCATGGAAACGATTTAGAATCCCTCGGAATAGCAGATCATCTACAGGGAAAAGAAACCTTACCTAAAGCAGAAAGTAGGAAACAACAGAAAATAAATCTACCTACAAGCAAAGATAAAGATCTCTACAAAATTATTCATTGATCTGAAAAATCAAACGAGTCTTGATGGTTTGAACCATCACCAATTTACTAGAAGAAAGCTGAAACAATTTCTCTCATCTGCCTGATCCAACTTATTTTCATGCACCATTAGCTCACCACAGAAAATATAGTTATGACATCCATCATCTGAGCTAAAAATAAAATCAAACAAGAGAAAAACATGTGGCATATGTATCTGACACTCATTAGTTAGAAAAAAGTGACCCAATGCAACAATCAGCATTGTCCAATTCACTACCACATCTTGCGGAAATACCATCCAGTTGAGAAGAGCACTTGCATTCTGCCTGGTTACTGGTATTACTATTTATAACATCTAGTTCCTCAAAGGAGAATAGATCAGAAACTGAATAGGAAGAATGTTGATCATCCTCATCATACCATGAAATCTCAACACCATGATCCTTATTCTCCTTTGTAGAGAAACCAATCTACACCACATCACTGGTTTGCACATCCATATCAGGATTCTTTAAAGAATCCTCTTGCAAAGTATCAAAATTATACAAACCATAAACTTGTTGGTGGGTGGGAGGGAAAACATCAATACACTCATTAAAAACATGTGTAACTTGAGAATATGAAAGACCATGCTTCAATGGTTTAATGAAAGATTTAGAATCAGAACAAGATTCAAAATCTACATAGCTATTCCAATCAGCACTCCATGTTGTATCAGGAATACCTTCATCCCTTGAATCTGATAAAACATTGATGTTCTCACAATCTGATAAATCAAGTTCCATCTTGTTGCAGCCAAGTAATGCAGAAGCACAAGGAGAATAATAAACACACATGTCAAAATCAGAACCTACTGACTCATACTCTCTGTCAAACTCAATGTGTGTTGGGTGTGATGGTTCAGAGCTATCCCTCCCTAAATATATGAGATATTCACAAGAGAGAAACTCTGAAATTTGTTCACTATGAAGTGCACCATTGTCATCATCTTCACCCTCCTTTGATAGGCAGTCACTAGCAGCATTTTCACTTATCCAATCATCTTCTTCTTGGTGATTGCACAAATCTTCTACCTTATACTGAGAAGAATCATCACTTTCATGATTATAAGAGAGAGCATCCACACTAGATACATCTCCTTCATAAGTTCAATCATTCTCAATAACAACACTACTAGATACAACGTCAAGTGTATCTTCAAGTTCTAGATCTACAACATTAGTTATCCAATCCCTAATATACACAAACCATTCTTCCCTCAATGAGGCTGGCCAATGGGTTGATTTAGGGAAACAAAGTTCCAAAAATAAACCAATAAATATAGACTCTGAAAGCTTAGTACCCACTAGAAGATCATCATATGCATCACAAAACCTTTCATAAAATAAAGGTATTGGAAGCTCCCTTCTCCTTTCCACCTTTACTCTTATCAGCAATATGCAATCCTCTTAGATACCTTGGTCTAACAATGCAAGCTCCTCCTCAAGCTTACCCATTTTGACTAATACAATACTTCCATATGATTTTGCAAAATTCAACTCAAAACTTGAAGCATGCAAACCTCTATCCACATCTTATTCCTTTTCTTAGTGCTTAAATCACTACATAAGGAAACATTTACATACTTGAAAAGTAAAATAACTAGATGTGTTGTATCAGCTGCAAGATACTTGTAGGAATTGCTAACATGCAAATCCACAGACCCCGAATACACCTGCATGCAAGAACCTGATACAAAGTAGAAGCAGAAAGATAAAAAAGAAGAACTCAGATGTTTACTCAAAATGTGAGAGCAAAATTATCAACTGAATTAATAAAATACAATTACAAAGTTCGACCTTATAAAGGTGAACGAAACCCTAAAAGGCAAATACTAGGTTGCGCATTATTAATTAGGAATTAATTAATAACGCACCTAAGAGAAGCTTAAGCTAATAGAGTAATAATACTCTAACACCCCCCCTTAAGCTGAACACAGGGAGAAAGCAGACCTAGCAAGACTAAGAAAGCAAGAAATGGGTCCCGGCAA
>MU223274.1:750361-766619 GCA_018584345.1 Thuja plicata
TGAATGAGTCAGGTGCCAAGGCGGTGAACTCTGCATCTACCTGGAGAATCCTGAACTGATCCATGGTGCCAAACAAAGTGGAGAACTTGTCCCACATATCCCTGGGTGTAGTCAGGCCATCCAGGTGCAACAACAACCCATCTGAAATGTTCATGGCAATGAGGCCCATTGCCTCATCCATCCTATTTCTGTGCATAAGTGCCTCATAAGGCCTCTGAAGAACTGGCTGAGCCACATCCATGCAGGACCATAAACCTCGTGACATGAGGAGTCTGGTCATGTGTGGCTTCCATGTGTGGTAGTTGTGAGGTGTCAGTCGGGCCACAGAGGGGTCTGACATTGAAAGAAGAAGAAGACGGAAGTAGAAGGGTCTTTCTGAATGAAATGAAAGAAAGTAAAATGCACCCCCCCACAATGTAAAATTCTATCCCCTGAGCACCTCAAATGAACAACTACGGAAAGCACACAAATAAAAATGAGGAGAAAACCTGAGTTCCAGAAGTCGAACAGGAGCAGAAAGGAAGGTGTGACTTTGACTGTGAAAAACAAAAACCAAATGGCAAAAACAAGAAATGAGACCTGCACCACTGCGTCCGGCTCGGAAAGACCTTTCCGATGATATAAGACACTTGCATTTTCAAGTTTGTTTGCTCAAGTTACGAGAAAAAAACCAATTGCCCCTCCAAAATACAACTCTCTGGAAAAACACAGAGACGAGCTTAAATTTGACGGCCTTTTGGCCGTCGCAGACCTCTGCGAAGATAAAATTGACGGCCGTCGCAGACTGCCGGAAATTTTTTTCCGACACCGGAAAAATTTGAATGACCGCCGGAAAATTTTGGCGGGATGCTGACGTCAGCCCTGACCGCCGGTGGGTGGCTGGCCGGTGGCGGCTGCTCCCGAGCGGCGGTGAGGAACCGGGCGGCGCCGCTGGGGTTTGGGCCAGCTCCGCCGGTTGCAGCGGCCGGCGAGCTGTGCTTGGGCCGGGCGCGGCCTGTAGAAGCGGCGCCGGGGTGGCGCCGGGGTGGCGCGGTGGCGGCGCGCCCTGGTAAGCCAAAAAACTACATTTTTTTAAATATTTTTTTCGCTTTCTTGCCTCGAAACTCATGTCGTACGGCCGTAGAAGGGCAGAAATTTTTCCCAAATGCTCTGGAGGCCAAATAAGTCGAGCTTTATGTGATTTCGACTCTCCTGGGCCTTCTGAACGCAATGGCGGCATCTATTTTGGCTCAATCTACTCCAGAAAATGGTGCCTCCTTAGAAATGATAGAAAAAACCCCAGAGAAGCTGCAGATGATGCCTTCGATTCATGGCTTCAAAAATCTTCAAACCAGACAGCACCAGGGCGGCTCTGATACCATGTAGGAATTGCTAACATGCAAATCCATAGACCCCGAATACACCTGCATGCAAGAACCTGATACAAAGTAGAAGCAGAAAGATAAAAAAGAAGAACTCAGATGTTTACTCAAAATGTGAGAGCAAAATTATCAACTGAATTAATGAAATACAATTACAAAGTTTGACCTTATAAAGGTGAACGAAACCCTAAAAGGCAAATACTAGGTTGCGCATTATTAATTAGGAATTAATTAATAACGCACCTAAGAGAAGCTTAAGATAATAGAGTAATAATACTCTAACAATACTAATATGATGTCACCTCCAAATCACCTTTTGAAACTTGGTAGAGTCACCACCTCCTTGTAGAGGAAAAGATCTGAATTAGTTGAGAGCTCTTTCCCAACTCTGACCCTTTTTAAAACATCAAACTCACAACACACCTCAATATAGGGTCTTTTATGATTCCTCTCTTGACTATGCTCATAGTCATAGGATTCCTATCATCTGCTACCTCTATCACTGCAAGTCCACCTCTGTCCTCATGGTCTTTCTTCAAACATGCACACTGGTGCAAATAGGAGAACTTAGAGTCGCCACTCACCAAATGTGAGATAATATTTGTATCATTTTCAAAACTATGACTTTTAGACAATACACAATGATAGAAAAGCATAATAAACTCACTCTTAAAATCATGAGGAATATCATTTTGAAAACCATGGCTCTATAACCAGACTCTGGGATTAACTTAGCAAGGGAAGGAAACAACTCACCTACACTTACTAATCACTTTTTCTTCTATGTCCCCAGTGGATTCGCCATTTTGTTGGTGACTCAGATGGGTCAAATGATATGATCAATGAAACACAATAGTTTCCTTTAAAGTTTCAGCAAGATTCTTCCATCTCTGTCCCTAGCAGAGTCGTCATTTTGTTGGTGTTTGAAAATGTTTATGCTACTTAAAGCTACCAAAATGCTTTGAGACTGATGCTAGGAGTGGTTAGCTCCAAGTATGAAAGCTCTACAAGACAACTGGACCAACTATAGAGACAAGACTACCCTCTGCACTTCTACCTCTGTTAAACCAAGGCAGGTGCACCTAATCCAGATTTGATATAAATTTTACAACTCTTCACTTACTTCTGTATTTAACAACATATCTATGATAAGAAAGTGCTAAATGTTAACCAGACATTCATTGACTCTCAATTATCATATAGGACAATAAACAACAACCACAAAATAATAGAGAATTGAATATGGTTTTGATGTTTAAAATGGAGAACATAACCAAACTCTATCAAACATGCATCGACAAAGAGTAAACTAGCTCTTGATTAGTGCCTTATCCATTGGGAAATCTTTCAAATCCAAATACTGAAACAGAAGACAACTTATTGACCAAGACACATATCCATAAACACAAATATCTCAGATCATACACTTACTTATAAGATCCATTTGCATATACATCAAATTAAACTATGTTCTATCCAAAGTATACATTAATTCAATCCTAAATCAGAACTATGGAATAGAACATATACATAGATAACTCTATGCAATGGATTATAAAATCACAAACTCATACAATGAAAATCAAGGAGAGACTTGAAACTATGACACTTATATTAAGTTTAATGAGTCAAAAGTCTATAACAATATGACCAAATGATTACACCATTCAATAACTTGCAAAAGGTCAAAGAACTATCTATCTTATCATGAATTATAGTCTAACATGAATTTGCTATATCCCTGGAACTAAAACCTTGGATTCACACTTTAGAAGCCAAACATTTTGGAGCACTTACAACTGAGAAAAGAGAGGGATAAATAGGAGAAAGAAAACCCTAGAATGTTTTTGATAGCAGTCCTTCTCAACAATTAAGAATAGTCCTTCTCGACTAATCTTTCTCTAAAGGATCATGAAAAGATCTCATCTGACATATCACTCGTCAAGTTGCAAGAAAAGATCTAATCTCATAAATGCATAACACTCACGGCATGGGTAGAAACATCCCAAAATAGGTAGTAGACCAGAAACATATGAGACCACCATACTGCATTGAATACTTCTAGGACCATAAAAAACATCCCCAGCCACTCAAAAAACACCATTAAAATTTATCATGGGCAAAGAAAACCTCAAGCCACTCCCCTGCAAATCTGAGAACACACAACCATGAAAAAAAACCCTATAGAGACCTTTGAAAAGTTCAAATTACCATTACAATGGATAATCCTTCTAGCGCTAAACACATTAGTGACCGAGATCAAGACCTTTCTCAATTTTTAAAACATGACCATTGATCAACTTTAAGTTAACCAAGCCCAATACAGATCCTACCACGCATAATGCAAGCATAATGTCTTGATGGTTAGATTGTGCGCATCTTTCTTTTGAGTCATTATGGCCGCCGCACGATCTATCAAGACCTGACTGCACTTTAATTTTTCCTTTGTCCTCGACCTTTAACCAGTCCTCAACCTGCACTTTAAATTTGGTCAGCAGATATCTTCTTATCTCTAATTCACTAGATGATTTGATTAACCCTGGTTCCATCTAGAGATCATACACATGCCAGAAGATTAAGATCAAATCAACAGCTCACACCAGATCTCAGAAAGAAAAAGAATCTTTTACTTTTGTCTAAATATTACGTTCATCTCATAGATCTTCATGCATATATACAGCTCTGATTTGATCCTTGGCAACCTCACATTAACTTGATCATAACTCAGGTTCATATGGAGATCACGCGACTGAAGAGAATCACCAAGTTGTGAGAACTTTCTTAACCTCAGAGTTTATTTTGAGATTACACGAGGACCATATGATCCTTTATTTAATCAATGACCCATATCATATCTGTGCAACTCAACTTCGGCTCAAAACTTAACCATGCTTAACTAAAGGTCTATCTAGAGATCACGTGACTGAAGGGATCTCAAAGTTGAAAGATAAATACTTAACCCTTGAGTTTTCTTAGAGATTACATGCGAGCCAGAGAATCAAAACAAGATTGATGGTGCATGGTAAGTCTCCAAATATATCATGGAATCATATTTTTATGTCTGATTAAGTGCCAACCACTCATCTCTGCTTTGATCAATGATCCTTGCCAAGTCTTTGAATACTTCTCTACTTCATCAAATCTTTACGAGATTAAATGCCAGCCCCAGATCTCTGCTCTGATTAGCGGCCACGATCCCTCCGTGCAAACTCCACCATAACTCTGACTTACCTTTCTTAACCATGATTATATCTGGAGATTCAGTGATTGAAGGAAACTTGAAGTCATTGGATACTTTTCCTAACTCAAGTTATATTATGAGATCATACACCAACCCTACGATCATGTCAGAAATAGAACTCGATCAACGACTTGTGCTGAATCTCTGAATAAAATTGTACTTCATTTGACTTAACCTGACCTTTACTGTAGTTAAATCTAGAGATTGGGAGATAAATGTGATCGCCAAGTCGCTAGATCATTTCTTAACCCTTGAGTTTGTTTTGAGATCACGCGCAAGCCACATGATCAACACAAGAACTTAACAAGATCAACGACCTGCATTAAGTCTCTGAAAACATTTGTACTTGGCCATTTCCTTTCGAGATCTAGCGCAAACCATACATCTCTGGAAAGATCGACAATCCTTGTTTAATCTTAAAACATTTCACTTAACCCTGAGTCCATTACGAGATCATGCGACCAAAGAGAAAAAGTAACCTTGCCCTGACCTTGGGTCTATCTGAAGATCATGCGATAATTGAGTCTCTGAATCGCTGAAAGAAAAACTTAACTTGTGGTTTACTTCAAGATTACATGCAAGCCACATGATGAAACCAAAAAAAGAACAAGATCTACCACCCTCGCTTAATCTCCAAATAGAAAGGCTGACATCACCTTTGTCTAGCGATCTCGCGCGAACCACACGATCAAGACCAAGACAACGCAAGATCTATGGTGTGCGCAAAATCTCCAAATATTCCATGACTTTGAATTTTATCCTGAGATTACGCGCAAGCCATGAGATGAAAACTTAAAGAGAACTTGATTGACGACCCGCGCTTGATCATTGAACAAAAAAGAATATTCGGTCGGGGTTACCAGATTAAGAGATAAAGGCCTAGAAAGGTGCACATGACTTAAAACTTGACTTAAGTGACTTGGAAAAGTAACTTAAAATTAGAATGAGCCATGAGGGTTTAGGGTTTAAGACATAGACCTTGCACAAAGACTTAGTTTTTTAGGCCAGAGACCTAAAAAAAATTCAGAAACTGGAGAAAAGGACATAGCCAGGAATTTTTTTTAGAAAAAGGGCTAAGAAAATTTATCATTGGTCTTCCTATGTATTCTCATCATCATGATGCCATCATGGTGATAGTTAAAAAGTTGACCAAAGTAGCCCACTTCTCACCCGTGCGTACCACATTCATAGCACTGGTAATAGTAGAGACATTCTTGCACAGTATTGTCAGACTTCATGGAATACCCCATACTTGATCATATCAGACATCGATTCTCTGTTCACATCCTCCTTTTGGATGGATTTATAGGCAACATTGGGCACCAGGCTCAATTTCAGTACAACTTATCACCTTGAGATAGATGGGCAGAGAGAGAGGATCAACTAGGTGTTGGAGGATATGTTATGCATGTATGTGATGGATCATTATTTTTGATGGGAGGAGTACCTACAATTGGTTGAGTTTTCCTATAATAATGAGAACCATACATCATTAGGTATGCCACCTTATTAGGCTTTATATACTAGACCATGCAGGACACCTTTGAGTTGGGACAGGATTGAGGATAGAGTTTTCATTCGGCTAGATTTAGTCAGGGATATGGAGTCGTAGGTAGTCTTGATCAGGTAACATCTTAGAGAGGCTCAGGATAGACAAAAGAAATATACAGATGCGAAGAGGGTTGATAGAGTCTATATGGTTAGAGACAAAGTATTCTTGAGAGTGTGTCCATAGAAAAGTCCAATCCATTTCAGAAAGGGCTCTAAGATCACACCTCATTTTGTCGAACCATTCGAGATATTAGAGAGGATAGTCCCAGTTGTATATCATCTAGCTTTTCCACCTAGCATGTCATGCATTCACAATGTGTTTCATGTTTCAGTTTTGAGGAGATGTATTTACGATGAGTCTCATATTATAGATTGGGATGCCTTGCAGGAGGATTCAGACGAACAGTTGGCTTTGGAGCCCATCCACATATTGGCCTTATAGACATTGGCCCTTTGAGACAAAGAGCTGGACCAGGTTAGATTCCAATGGGATTGTTATGATGAGGTCATAACATCTTGGGAGGATGAAACACGTATGATACTTGAGTAACCCCATCTTTTTGATGAACTCCAGGAGGAAGTTCATGCCTAGGGGGAGGATGTGAGGCCTCACCCCGACCCTTCATAGCACAGCTGGAATTTTCATATTTTGAATTTCATGATGACACACTATTTTGATATATTATACTCATTTGGACAGTGACTTCATATCATTATACCTTATATGATGATTTTAATATTATGTTGATGATGTTAGATATACTTTTTATGTTAAAATTTACTGATCTTGATGATATGATATAGAGAGTAGATTTAGATTTCTTCTTATTTCATTTTGATTTGATATGGATTTCATGAAATAGGATTCAAAGTGATTATGATGTTGTTTTAAAATTATATATACTTGATGTCTTGATTTTGCAAAGTATTTATAGATGTGCTTTATGTTATCATTAATATTATATATATATATATGGTTTCTTTCATGAGCTACTAATATTTTGATCTAGTATGCAAGAAATTGACCATAGAATTTAAATGCAAGGAATCAAGGATGGATTAATGTGAAAACCATGTTAAAGTCAATGTTAACTCCAAAGGGAGATATAACCTCATTTTTATGTGTTTATTTAGTAAACGTAATGTTTGAATGATTGTATTAATTTGTAAATTTTGTAATTGTGGTTTATCCACTTGACATACCATGTGTGTAGTATTGTGATGTGTTTTATTTTGTGGTGTCAATTGACACATGTACATGTGAGTTGGCATGGCCAAGTGAGTTGGATTTGGTTAGATTCTTACCTTAGAGTCATCTTGTAGTGCCCCTAGGTTAGGTATCCTGGTTGTTGTGCCAAAGGAGGGAATCACATTTTGTAATTTCATAGGTCAACTCATAGTGGAATTTTGAGGGGTTAAATGGATCCCTAGGGGTTGGTTAGGGTTGGATTTAGGTAGCCCAATAGGTTGTTGGATATTTGCCTTTATGCAAATAGTGGACTGTATGTTTGTCATTGATGACAACATATAGTGTACAACAGTTTTTTGTATTCAATTTTTAGTATGGATATGTTGGAGCCTTGCGCAGTCATTTGTATGTTGTAGACATATTTATTATGCTATGTTCATACATGCAGATCCAATAGTGCAGTTAAAGTTGAGTTATGTTGATCTATTCACCAACTACAGTTTCAGAAGATTGTTATTAAGAGTCGACAGTAATTTCACTGTTTCTTCTGTTGCACCTATCTTTGGGATATGTGTTTTTGGATTCATTTTTAGTTATGAGTTAACAATGTTTAAACAAAGGCACTTAACATGTTTCATCTGAAGTGTGTCATTTGAGTTATTCTAGTGGAGCCAACTCTGTGAAGCGATGCGTCTATTCATTTTGAGTTGCGTGGTTCTAATTATGTTGCGTGCTTAGTTTAGCCAAAAATAAAGTTGTTGAAAGGATTTATACAGCCGACACAATCATATCTTTTGAGGAAGATACTTATAGTAGTTCATTTTTGATTGCAAAGGCAAATGAGAAGGAAGAGACAGTAGAAAAGAGTAGAGTAGGATGCTAGTTGTATTAGGACAGTAAAGCTATATCATTCATCAGTTGAAGATATATGTGAAGAAGCAAAGAGTATATACAATTCACTGGAATTGATCAAGACAATAGGTCTACTTAAACAATTCAATTATTAGATATAGTGTATATCTATTTTGTAGAAGGTTGCAGCCTTCATCATTTGAGCAGTGTGCTCTTGGACAGTGTGTCCTCACCCCTAATAGGGTTATTTGTAAAAGACTCCTAAAAGGGTCTGACCCTTGACCAGGTCACTGTACTTATTGCATTGTAAAGATTAACTCCTAACAGGGTTGTAATATCTTCTAACATGGATCATTATACTCTAGTGCAGTTCTTTGTGGGTGCTAATTCCCACCGGTATTTTTACCAATTTTGGTTTCCCCGTAACCAAAATTGTGGTGTTCTATTCTGTGTTATCGTGTTGTATTTATGCTTAATGTTATTTTGTACTTAATTGGAGAAAATAATTAAAACCAGTAGATAATTGATTCACCCCCCACCCCCCTCTCAGTTATCTCTTGGGACTATTGCTAACAATTGGTATCAGAGCCAAGTGCCTTGGAGAGAAAGCCTAACAGCTTAAGGTAGATCAAATGGCATACTTTAGAAAAGAGATTCCTAAGTTTGATGGAGAGAATTATCTTGATTGGAAGAACAAAATGATAACACAACTAAAGTGCATTGGTTTTGAGATCTATGAGGTTGCTACTCATGCAATTGATGTTCCTACTTTGAAAGATCTTGCAGAAGAAGATTCTACTATTAAACAAAAGGAGGTATTCACCCAAAATGCAATTGCCAAAGAAGCCCTAATAAGTGTCTTATCTGACAGTGAATTTTCTGAGATTAAGAAGGCAGACCAAGCCTATTCAATATGGAAGTACCTAGAATACATGTTTGAAGGAGACATCCAAGCAAATAATGTGCATAGAAAGACATGGAAGAAGAGATACAACAACTTAGAGATGCTACCTGAAGAAAACAACAGAGCTTACAATCAGGGGATTAAAGAAGCAGTTTCAGGAATCAGAAACAATGGTGGAGAAATTTTAGAGGAAGACATAATAGAAATATTGATGACTACATTGACAATAGATTATGAGAGCAAGATAAACATCTTGGATGAGACTGCAATTTTCAAAATACTTCAAAAGAGAAACCGTGATCAACAAAATTTCAGCATTTGAGATATCAAGATTGAAGATAGAACCTAAAATTGAAACAACCTTCAAAGCCTCAGTCCATGGTAAGAAGTCTGTGAGCATTTATAGTAATATTGAGAAAGAAGAAGTGGATAAAGAACTAGAAGAAATCATTGCTATGATTGCTAAGAAATAAAGGAAAGGAAAAGGAAAATATGAAGGACAGTTACCATTCAAATGTTTTTCATGTAACAAAGTTGGCCATTTTGCATCCAAGTGTCCTACAAGAGTCAAGAAGTTCAGAACAGATTACAAGCCTAAATATACAAAGGAATGCTACTATGTTGAAGATGGTGTGACTGATGATGATTCAGGAGAGGATGAAATTGGATTCGTTGCAATTGAAGATATTGACAAAATGTTTGATGGAATGGAAATTGAAGATGAAAAGAAAGCACAAGAATTGGCATTAGTTTCCCAAGCAGACATCAGAACAGACTGGATCATTGACATTAGGTGTTCACATCACATGATAGGAGACAAAGATAGATTTGTACATTTGGATAAGTACAAAGGTGGCATGATTAGATTCAGAGATAACACTCCTAAACCTATCATAGGTAGAGGATCAATCACTCTAGATAGAAAGAACAAAATAGATAATGTTTTCTATGTTGATGGTTTACATCATAACTTACTAAGTGTTGGACAGTTGATCGATAAAGGATATCAGTTGGAATTCAAAAACAACAAGCGCATTATTAATAACAAAGAAGGAGACACGATTGCATTAGGTTCAAAGACTAAAGGTAATGTCTTTTAGCTCAACTCCAAAGTAAGTTGTTTTGTTGCAAAAGTAGATGACAGTTGGTTATGGCACAAAAGACTTTGTCATATTAATTTTGATAACATAGTAAAGATAATAAATGTAAAGGCAATAAGAGACCTTCCTAGTATTGCAAGACCAGTTGATACTATGTGCATGGAATGTGTGATGGGGAAGCATGTGAGGAACTCATTCAGAAGCAATCAAAACTCTGCAGAGAACAAATTAGATCTAGTGCATACAGACTTATGTGGACCTACTCAAAAAAGATCATACTATGGTGAAAGGTATTTTATTTTTTTTGTTGATTATTTCTCAAGGATGATGTGGGTTGTGTTCTTGAAGGATAAATATGAAGCTTTTGACAAGTTCAAAATATTCAAAGATAAAGTTGAAAATGAGTCTGGATTAAAGATAAAGTGTCTAAGATCTGATAGAGGAGGAGGATTCACCCCTGACAATTTTCTTGAGTACTACAAAGAACATGGGATCAAAAGATAGCTAAGTGCACCTAGAACCCCCCAACATAATGGAATTACAGAAAGGAGAAACAAGATCATACTTGACACAGTGGGCACTATTATGATGGAAGGAAAAGTTGCACACACCTATTGGAGAGAAGTAGTCAATACAACAGTCTATACTATCAACATATTTCAACTAAGGCGAGGCGCACACAAGACACCTTATGAAATTTGGTTTGGTAATGTGCCTACAGTAAAATACTTCAGAATCTTTGGAAGCAAGTATTACATCAAGAGAGATGATAGTGTTGGTAAGTTTGATGCTAGAAGTGATGAAGGTATTTTTCTTGGTTACTCTACTAAGAGAAAATCTTACAGATGTTTTAATTTGAGGTTGAAGAAAATCATTGAAAGTACACATGTGAAGATTGATGAGAAGTTCATTATTCAAGAGAGATACTATGATTATGCACCTATGATTGAAGATGAACCTAGACCTATCAGTAAAGAAACAGTTATTGAAGAAATGTTTGAATGTATTGATGTATCATGCAATAACCCTCAACCAAGTGAAGAGGAATCATAGATTAAAGATGAGAGTGTCACACCTAAAATTCCAAAATACACATCAAGATACCATTCAAAAGAATATATCATTGGAGATCAAAGCTATAAAGTTTTGACAAGATCTAAAGCAAAAGGTTTAACCGTTGATGAAGAGGTATGTTTACTTTCACAAATTGAACCCTTAAGTGTTTAAGATGCTTGTAATGATTCAGATTGGCAAAATGCAATGCAAGAAGAATTAGATAAGATAATTAAGAATGGCACATGGGAATTGGTCCCTAGACCTTGTAACAAAAATGTGATTGGAACTAAGTGGATATTCAGAAACAAAATGAATGAAGATGGTACAATGATAAGAAACAAAGAAAGACTAGTATGTAAAGGATATGCACAGAGAGAAGGAATTGCCTACTCTGATGCATTTTCCCATGTGAGAAGACTGGAAGCTATTAAATTGTTTTTAGCTTATGCAACATTCAAGAACTTTAAAGTATATCAGATGGATGTCAAGTTAGCATTTCTGAATAGTGACTTGAAGGAAGAAGTTTACATAGAACAACCTGAAGGATTTAATTTATCAAACAAACTAGACATGGTATGTAGACTAAAGAAAGCCCTCTATGGACTCAAAAATGCCCCAAGAGCATGGTATGAGAGACTTGATGGCTACTTGAAAAAGATAGGATTCAAGAAGGGAGCAACAGATTGTAACTTATTTATAAGAGAGACACTTGAAGGATTATTACTTGTTTCTATTTTTGTCGATGACATTATTTTTGGAGGTAATGACAAGCTTAGTGAAGAATTTGCTAAAGAGATGCAGAGCGAGTTTGAAATGAGTATGATTGGACCTATAAAATAATTTTTTGGATTAAATGTAAAATAGACAGGCAGAGGTATATTCATAAATCAGTCTAAATATGTGAAGGAGATATTGAAGACATTCAAGATGGAAGATTGCAAACCAGTAAGCACCCCTATGATAACAGGAAGAAAGCTTTCTAAAAATGATGACTCTACAACAGTTGACAAAACACTATACAAGTCTATGATTGGAAAACTCATATATCTCACTCAATCTAGACCAAATATTTCTAATGCACTTGGAATTGTTGGAAGATTTACAGCTGAACCAAAACAAAATCACTTAATGGAAATAAAAAAGAAAATTTAGATATTTAAAAGGGACTATAGACTATGGTTTATGGTATCCTAACTCAGAAAATGTATAACTTCATGTGTATACAAATGTAGATTGGGCAAGTTGTGTTGATGAAAAAAAGAGTACCTTAGGAGGAGCAGTATTTCTTGGAGACAGGTTGGTTACTTGGACAAGCAAGAAGAAAAATTGCATTTCTCAGTCAACAACATAAGCTAAGTGTGTAGCAGTAGCATTAAATTGATCCACAATGGTTTAGATCAAGCAGATGATTAAAGACTTTGGAATTCAGATTAATTATCCTATTTTTATTCATTGTGACAAAACTAGCACTATTAATATGCCAAAGAGCCCTGTGATGCATGCAAAGAAAAAACACATAGAAATAAAATATCATTTTTTAAGAGAAAAAGTTGCAGAGAGAGAAGTGAAGTTGGATTATGTGAGCACCAAAGGCCAGTTGGAAGACATATTTATGAAACCTTTATCAAAAGATACTTTTGAGTATCTCAGGAAGAAGCTAGGAGTAATTCCCTTTCCTGAGTCTGATTAGAATTTGCAGCAAGTGCATCAGTCCTTAGTGACTGATGATTGGTTGACTACTCTACTTCAGGAGTAGTACCTGTTCTTATTTGTATTTGGCATCCTTTTTCATTGATGTCAAAGGGGGAGTACATAGTAAGGGGGAACATATACTCTGGGGGAGTATACAATCATGAAAATAAAAAAACACAGTAAAAAGAGATGTAGCAGTTAAGAGGAACTTTTGATGAGGATATTGAGAAGATTGTAAAAAGAAAGAAGATACTTTTGGATTGATGGTGTTTTTCATATCATATGTTGCCATCAATGTCAAAGGGGGAGATTGTTGGAGATTTTCCTTTATGCAAATAGTGGACTATATGTTTGTTATTGATGACAACATATAGTATACAACAGTGTTCTGTATTCAATTTTTAGTATGGATATGTTGGAGCCTTGCACGGTCATTTGTATGTTGTAGACATATTTATTATGCTATATTCATACAAGTAGATTCAGTAGTGCAGTCAAAGTTGAGTTATGTTGATCTGTTCACCAGCTACAGTTTCAGAAGATTGTTATTAAGAGCTGACAGTAATTTCATTATTTCTTTTGTTGCGCCTATCTTTGGGATATGCATGTTCGAATTCATGTTTAGTTATGAGTTAACAATGTTTAAACAAAGGTGCTTAAATTGTTACATCTAAAGTGTGTCGTTTGAGTTATTTTGGTGGAGCCGAATGTGTGAAGCGATGCGCCTATTCATTTTGAGTTATTTTGGTGGAGCCGACTATGTGAAGCGATGCGTCTATTCATTTTGAGTTGTGTGTTTCTAATTATGTTGTGTGCTTAGTTTAGCTGACAAGAGATTTGTTGAAAGGATTTCTATAGCTGACACAATCATATCTTTTGAGGAAGATACTTATAGTAGTTAATTTGTGATCGCCAAGACGAATGAGAAGGAAGAGATAGCAGAAAAGATCAGAGAAGAATGCTAGTTGTATTGGGACAGTAAAGCTATATCATTCATCAGTTTAAGATCTATGTGAAGAAGCAAAGAATATATACAATTCACTGGAATTGTTCAAGACAACATGTCTACTTAAACAGTTCAATTATCAGATATAGTGTATATCTGTTTTGCAGAAGGTTGCAGCCTTCATCTTTGAGCAGTGTGCTCTTGGATAGTGTGTCCTCACCCCTAACAGGGTTATTTGTAAAAGAATCCTAACAGGGTCTGACCCTTGACTAGGTCACTGTACTTATTGCATTGTAAAGATCAACTCCTAACAAGGTTGTAAGATCTTCTAACAGAGATCATTATACTCTAGTGCAGTTCTTTGTGGGTGCTAATTCCCACCGGGGTTTTTACCTATTTTGGTTTCCCCATAACCAAAATTGTGGTGTTCTATTCTGTGTTATCTTGTTGTATTTATGCTTAATGTTATTCTGTACTTAATTGGAGAAAAGAATTAAAACTAGTAGATACATCATCTTAAAATGGAAGAAATTCCATGATAAGAATGTTTAGCCTTCCTTAGGGGATGTTTTTGACCACCATCATACATTCCCCTCATTTCTCCATCATCTCCTGCTTATGTGCCTGTTTAGGACCTTGACGGGGCCTCTCTAGGCACCTTCTATCACACTTGGCACACTTTCCAAGGGTTCTGACCTCCTGGGTCAAGGTCGACCTTGACCTTGACCTAGGTCAGGGTTGAACTCGACCTTGACCTGGGTCCCCCTTCCAAATCAGGAAGCTTGTTTATGGTTTCTATTGAGTCCAAGCTTTCATATTTACATACTTTCTACATTTGAATTACAATTGCATATCTATTTGAATATCATAGCTTCATTATTAGATTCAATTCTACTACTTGCTAACAATCTATACTTTATTGATTTCAAGGTTAATTCCTAAATTAGGGTTTGACTAAGGCAAACCCCTCCCCCCCAACAAACAAATCTCTTTTTCTTGCAGGTACAGGTTCAGGATTGAAGATTTGAAGTTAGATCTGGATACCCTTTTTAGTGAACTATCAGGTTCCACGAACAGATTTTTTGTCAGACTTGTGCAGGTCAGGGTTGAGATTATTGGGTCAGGGGTGAGATTAGTGGGTCAAGGTTGACCTTTTTCATAAGATGGTGTCAGATCATAAAAATATTTATGGGTTTTGTTCATCTCTACGTTCTGGTTCCTGATCATACTTCAAATTTTCCAGAAATAGAGTACAAACCTCAAAAAATAGCATTCTTTGATTTGCAATTCTTTAAGGTTAGTACTTCCTCTCATCCTTTTCAATTACTATTATATATCATATCTACTTAATAATAAAATAGAATTTAAGATCTTCTTCCTTTCTCTCATTTCCAAATGGTTGATTCATGTGTGCATTGATCCTTCTTTAGGGTTAATAAATTTGGATCTTTCATTTGTGCATTTGGGGATAAAAGAGGAACATCTTACCTTCCTTCCCCTATATTCTTAATCACATTACACATACACACAAAAATTACAAATTATATGTAAAGGTTAAGGAAATACAACATACACCACCAAATCAATTTTCCCCCTTTACATTTTGGTGAAGCCACGATAGACAACTCTTTCTTGTTGTTGTTAGATGATTTGCCTCTCATATTAGCTCTTGCATACATATTAAATTAGTTTTCTTTTATGATCTTGCATTCTAAAATACAAAAACAAAAACAAAATATTCTTAAAAATACAACAACACTTCTTGCATCTCATTCATTATGAAGATCTTTTGGTGTATGGCTATTTTTCTTATCATGCTTCTTTTAGCATCTCTTTATAGTACATATGATGTCTATGAGAGTATCATCTATTTCATCATGTTTGTTAATCTTCATATTTCACTTGCTTATGCTATTGTGAGATTAAGTAATACTAGTCTTCCTACTTTCAAAACTTTCATTAAAGATTTGTGTAGTGGACTTATTACTCTTTTGGATTATGTGAAGAATTGGGTAGATGATACCTCACCTCCTAATCTTCCTAATCCTATCATGCCTAATCTAGCTCATAATCTTCCTAACTCTAATCCTATCAATCCTAATTCAATTCCAAATATTATTATTTCTATTTCTCCACCTTCAATCCCTAGTTCTTCCCACACTTATGATGGGGCTCAAGCTAGGATCCATGATACTGATGTTCGAGAATTGTTTCATTTAACTTCACCTCCCTATCCAACCCATGATGATGATAAAGGGAAAAACAAGGAAACCTCTTCTAATCCTATCATTCCACCATACACAACATTTTCTCATGAGCACCATAATCAATCTCCTCCTATTGAAGCTTTGCAAGATAGGTACACT
>MU223274.1:800245-811766 GCA_018584345.1 Thuja plicata
TATACAACTTTTTGCATGCGAAAGGTGTTATTCAATTCAAAGAATCTGAGTGTATTCTATAGAGATAAGAGTGCATGTACATCATCTTGTATTATATAATTTGATTAGTGGATATAATCGATTCATTATTGAAATCAAGTTTGATGGCATTCTCACTTAGGGAGTGCATTGCAGCTTCAAGGTATTGTAAGAAAGTTCAATGAATCATTGTGAACATTATTTTTATGATGGTGTGTTGTTGTAATGATTGCAAAATAATCTCATTTGTTCTGGTGATGTTAATATAAGTGAACTATGATTCAATGGTGGAAGTAACTAATGTGTGTTGATGAGTTTAAAACTAATCTGTTTCTATGGGATATAGTTTGTGTTTGTGTTATTGGACGAGTATTGGTGATTGTGCTCCAAATATGTTATTTCATTAAAAAATACAAATGGGTACATTATAATGGTATAAGAGCAATAGCATGCCATATGTAGAAACTGCTTCACTTATAACATCTAAGTCATCACAATTAGGAGTTAAACCTGATTCCTTATCACCCCTCATTCTAATCAGATTTCTTATGTGACATGAGATACAGGTTGGGTGCAAAAAAACCAAATCGTTAGCTTCTTTTACATCCAAATAGATGTACATATGAGGAATGTGTATTCCAATTACTCTTTGTTTAGGAAGAACTAAGAAATATTCAATGAATGATATACATTGACATAACAAATAATTTTTTTGTATTAATTACAATTTTCATATTGGTTGTATTAATCACTTGAATTATAATATTGCCATATGTGCTTTTTGAATGAGTCCAAACTCAACTTTTTAAAAGTCCAATAAAATATGACAATTAGTTTAAATAGATGTTCAATATCATAACATAAGCATCCTCGATAGGTACTAACACAAGACATAAGGAATGCATGGCCAAGAAGTTGACATTCATAGCACAGATAAATTATACTAAATTATATATAGTTTTCTATTGGCGTAATCCTTGCACCTCCTTCTGGTGCAAGTGTTATTTTTAGTTTCTATCCATTTGTGAATACCATGCTTAGTTCCTTCTTCATTATGATGCTAAAAATAAGCCAACGTATCATTCTTATTAGCAATACCTTATGTACAAAATTATAACAAAAATAAACAAATCATAACATTATCATAATGAATCTTTCGGAACCAACTCTGCAATGCCTCTTGCTGCATCTCCTTCAGCTGCGACTAGGGCTCCTGCTACCGTCGCTGCTGCTTCTGTTGGTAGACGAAAGCTTCTTCCCTCCAGCGGCCACCTCTTCGATGGATTGGGTGTTGTGGCTGTCACCGGGTCTCTTGCCATTATTTCTTCCATTTCCTCTGCTACTTAGGGCTCTGAAGGGAGTGTGGAAGATGCTTCTCTGCCTCCTGCTCATTATGCATCTACTGTGGTCCAAATCTGTCCTTCTTCTGGTCGGGTTAGGGTTTTGGGTTCCTCGAAGGAGGTTGGGGATGTCGGCTCCCATGGTGTTACTGATCCTTTGGTGATTTTTGAAGAGCACTCTTCAGTCGTTCCTGAGGGCCCCACTCAGCGCAAATCTGTCGCCTTTAAGAAGTCTTCGGCTTCCAGACATAGGGGTGTTGCCCCTTTCTGTGTCTCTAACCCCCTTAGCCTCTCTCTGGATGATGAGGTTGTAAAATATATTGATGATGCGTCATCTATTTTTTCAGATCATGGTCTAATCTACATGTTTAAGGGCTTCTGGCTGAGTCTTTCTGATCTGCATGCTTGGATCACCCGCTAGTGGAAACCTATCATTTCTGAAACTATTCACATTTTCCCTCTGGCAAGGGGTTTTTTCATAGCTAAGTTTGAGAATTCTAAAGATAGGAATCTGATTCTTTGTGATAATTTTTTTAGCTGGGATTCCTGGTTCATGCAAGCCTTGGCATCCTAACTTTGATGCCTCTTCTGAGACTTTCTCCAAGGTTCCTACTTGGGTGAGGCTTCCCCACCTCTCTCTTCATTTTTGGGTTGACTCTCTGCTAGAGGCAGTGGGCGAGGGTCTTGGGGACTTTCTGATGGTTGATGAGGAATCAGATGATATTCTTCATTCTACTTACGCTAGGATTTTGGTTGATTTGGATACATCCAAGGGTATTCGGGAAAAGATTAGGCTGAAGCATCCTAAAGGGTCCTGGATCCAATCTTTGGATTATGAAGGAATCCCCTTCAGATGCAGGAGATATTTTAAAACTGGTCACTTAGCGGATCAATATGGATTGGATAACGTTAAAAAACCTGCTTCTTGGTGGAAGGGGGCCTCCTCCCAACATTATTCTATTGTGAAGGACTCGTCTATAAGAATTTTTTCTCAGGTTGTTTCTTCTTCTCAGGAGAATGCTGAGGCCAATGTGCCTCTTGGGACTGCTATTGGCTCTTCCCTGGGTGTAGATTCCATCCTTGGGAAGTCTCTTTATACAGAATCTGTTGTTCGGGTATCAGTTGGTTGTGAGGCTTCTGATCCTCCTATAGGCAATGCTTCGTTGGTTTCTTCTAGAATGGTTGCTACTGATTCATCTCTCGAATCAACTTCTTTGGATTATTCTGGCCCTATCCTGGGAAAATCTCATGATTCTCAGAATTTGGGCACGTCTCGGTACTTGACTCAATTTCTTGGCAAGATAAGGCCAAGAAAGCAGAATATGGGTGGACTTTCATGAAAGGAAAAAAAATCAAAACATCTACCCTCTTTTGATATGTCCCTTCGTTCCTAGATGGGGAAGAATTAGTTTTTCTTGGGCTTTCCTCTGCTGGCAGCTGGAACTTAACTAGAAGCATTTATGTTTTGTTGTCTGCTGGAAGCTTCAGGGCTGCTAGAATTAATTGTTTATTCTTTTTTGCAGCATCTTTTCTTGTTGGGGTTCCAGATTTCCTTTTCTGGTACCTTTTTCTTTTCTAGGTTGCGGGAGCCTGTTGTAAAACCCTTGCTGTGGTCTTGATTCGTTCTATTTTAGAGTGCTATTTTGAATATCTTTTGTGACCTTTTTGTTCAGGGTTTCGGGGCCCCTTCAAAACCTGTTGTTACCTTAATCAAAAACATCATCATAATGAAGAAATAATGAGGTGCAAGTCAAAAACACAAGAAGCTCACATAACATAGAGTTTACATGGAGATACACTTGTCTCCTTATGTGAACAACCTTATATTAACACTACCTTATGTGAACAACCCCCTTCTACATCCAAGGAGCTATTCATATAAAATATAAAGAGCACAAAATCCATCAAACAAGACACCCAAATAAAACTCTTCATTCCAAATGTCCCCAACCCTTGGATTGCCTCCATATAATGTGAAATGACACTAGTTTTCTAGATCCAATAATTTCCCTCCAACTTGGGTGCCAAAACATGGAAGATAAATATTACATCAAATGTAATAAATGATGGACTACCGAGAGACACATGTTTGCTCTTCCATGTGCCTACTTGGTGAAGCTCAAAGGTTATAATTTTTCCTCTTCTAATATCATTAATTATCCAATTCTAGGTGTCCACATGTGGGGAAGATAATATTTAATAATTTTGTCCACAACCCACCTTTACCAATTCTAGTAGAATCCATAACCCTTTATAAATGTATTACATAATAGTGAGAGTAAATATTACACCGTCTTTTTCTAATACACCCTAAATGTCTTAAGACACTCTCCAAGAAGGATTTGAAAGGTAGATGACACAATGTTGGTATTGAATAATGATTTAGTAGAATTGGTACATATTCATTACCCCTAAAATGCAAATATATGCAAATTCAAGTTAAAAATGAGATCCACATTGACATTTTCTAAAACATAATTAAACTAAATTGAATCATATAATTTAAAATTCTTTCATACAAAATTTAAAATATTTATACTTATTATAATTGAATAAAATAAAGAATGTAAAATTATAATGATAAAATTAACATATAAAATACCATAAACCACTCCCACTCACAATTATGCATTAAATTCAAATCAAATTAGAGAAAGACCATATTCTGGGAATGTTAGTTTTATTTTTTAACTAGATTCTTAATTTGTGTGCTTCTTTGGATTTGTTACTTTCATGCATATCCCTAGGGAGTGGAACGAAGTTGTGAATTGTCTGGTCAAATGGACTTCTGATCAAATGCAAAACTGGAATATTGTGGATAAGGGTTAATTAACTTTTGGTTTGTCTTAATAGTTAGATCACTTAGTGGAACTTGATAAGACTATTTGATGCTCTTACTTTGTATTTCTTCTTGTTTGAATAAAATTTAACCTCTCTTTTATTTCAAATTAGAGAAAGAGAGTAGTAAAATAAGATAGGAATATAACACAACATATTCATGTTGTAGTATATTCATATTGTAGTATATGAAGAAAAAGTGAGGGAGTCGAATCTAGAGAGAACCCAAACCAAGGCCATGATGACTTAGGAATACCTTAAAGATCAAGGGCAAATTATTTTTGTCATAGGATGTACTCTTCTACCTATAGTCAAATAATCTAGAGAAAAAAACAAAGGCTAAAGAACAAGCAAATAATTTGTTCATACGATGTCTGCTCACAGCTTTGTACTTTCGTTGGCTGGACTCGTTGATTTTCTTCCACGGAGCTGTCACATTTCAAGACAAGTATTTCCGGTTCATCTAAATCTCCTATCTTATAAGATTAAGGATTTGAGAACTTTCATAGAAGAGTCAAATTTTTAAGTGAGGTTTTCAACTGTCTTTGAGTTCTTGGGTTGCTCTCGTTATCTAATTTAAGACCGATTTTCATTTAAACTTTAATGATTTTAACATCATTAGTCAGGTGTGGATGGCTATTTCAATTAAGCATCTTTACAAGATTGGTAAATTGCAATCATTGGAGATTGGAAGTGGTTGGATGATAATCTTCTACAGTAACACAAATTCTTTTTTATTATCAACCGATTTCTCTTCAAACAATTTCAATCTACAAGTTTGAGTTGTCTTCTGAATATTTAGTTTACCATCACCACACAAACTTGAATTTTTGCCAAAATTTAAAAGAGATCGTAGTACTGAAAATAGGTCATTTTCATGGAATCTGTTTGTTTTTTAAATAAGCAGCAGCAAAAATGGGTGCTGACATGGAGGTAACAGACTCTAGAAATACATTAATAGCACATTAACAACATTTAGAAAGGAGAGAAATAAACAGTATCCACGACCTGTTTGTTTGCTCAAGGTCTTTCAATAGATTGTAGCATATGAAGTTTTATTACTTTTTCTTAGAATGAGATTATAAAATTTCTTTTAGTTTTGTGAAATTTTTATTTGGCTTACAAATAATGAATCACATTTTTTCATCCTTTCTAAGTAGAATTTTTTTTTCTTCTTGCAAATAGTATGGTTTCTTGGGACATTTATTGTATGTAAATCAGCAATAAATCTACGCCAATAAGAATGTTGAGACAAAACATGGAAAATTAGAGAAAATTAAGTATTCTAATAAATATGAAAAATAAATAAATTAAATCTATAAATATTTAGCGTAAATCTTAATGCAAAAAGTTGTTCAATTGTCAGAAAATCATTTGCTAATATTTTAGAATTTTCTACCCCTTGTTGAATTGTGAATTTTTTACTCTACCATTAACTTATGAATGATTGCACATTATCTATGTAGAAATGATATCCACATGTGAAAAGGTGATATTAATAGCAAAATATGTTCATGCAACTTGAAACTTACGTGCCATAATTTCTCTAGTTAAGATTTGCATAACGATTGCTTACAAACATCTTGAGAGAGTGTTTAGTATTCTTCAATCATAATCTATCAAGAAAAAAGGGTTTAAAATTTGTAAGAAAGTATGCAACAAACATAGGATGACGTGCTCTAAGAATTCTTCAATAAGTATCACTAAAATACTTTCATAAATGACATTTTGATAAAACCTTAACATGCTCAGTTGTAGAAGATTTCCATAATGATTTTTAAATGCAGAAATATGATCCTAACATACACCAACCATGCATACAAATTGACATAACTTGTTCTAAATTGACTTACAATGACCAATGAAATGGTTGAAAAGACAAGAATTGAAATTTAGGATTTTAAGAACTTGGAAATCATAAATGAACTGTAAACATAGTCTCAATTAACCATGAAGAGAATAAAGATACCAAATGCAACGTCATATCTTTATCTGCAACACAATCAATCAAACATGAAGAGAATCAAGATATCAAATGCAACGTCATATCTTAAATATAGAACAGCATGCAAGTGAGGTGAGACTTGAAACCGGAGAAAGAAAACAGAAAAGCAGATGATGACCGTATAAACAGTCATATATCTGTTATAAATACCATAAGAAACCAAGAGAATAATTCGTGCATACAATGGCCATTTCTGGTGTGGGTTCCCTCCTCTTTACCACATTTGTAGTATTGTTTGGCCTCTCTGTTCATGTTGTACCTGCTGCATCCCTTCCTCATGCTCATGGAATCCTGAGAAAGAATAAGTTTTCACTTCCTCTTCTCCCTCTGCAGAATATGATGTCAAATACTTCACACAAACTTTGGATCATTTCAGCTTCATTCCACACAGATATGTTTCTTTCCAACAGAAGTATCTTATCAACTCAAAACACTGGGGTGGTGCTTCATCCAATTCTCCAATCTTTTTGTATACAGGAAATGAAGGATATATTGAATGGTTTACTCAAAACACTGGCTTTATGTTCGACATTGCACCTCAATTCAATGCTCTTCTTGTCTTCATTGAGATATGCTCTGTTTGCTCTGCTCTACATTTCTACTTCATTATTGAAGAGCATGGTCATTAAATCTATTAATATGGTTTCTCATGAATCGTTAAAAAAAAAAAAAAAGTGGTGTTTAAATTCGAGAGAACAATGATATATGAAGGTTAAAAAAATGTAAGAAATATTTTGATTTGTTTAGATGACTCATCTGAAATCATGCTATCTTCTTTCATAGAACTTATTAATCTTCTTCCATAGAACTTATTAATTAGAACGGTTTTTGATAAATCACTTGAACTAATCAAAATTTTATGTTTGTTGTTTAAATCTGACAGAACAATAGTAGGCTGAGATCATAAAAATCTAGAGAATGTTTTTTCTAGGGCATGACAATTCCAAAAGTTTTGATATTTTATTGAGAATGAACTGTGGAAACCTATCTGGTTCTGTTTTACTTTGATAGGCAAAGAAGATCTCACTATGGAGTTTATATTGATTTCAGCACCGTTACTATGGTGAATCAATGCCATATGGGAGTAAAGATGTAGCTTACAGCAATGCCACCACATTGGGCTATCTGAGCTCCTCTCAAGCTTTAGCTGATTTTGCAATATTGATTACAGATCTGAAAAAGAATTTAACAGCAGAGGATTCACCAGTAGTTGTGTTTGGAGGATCTTATGGTGGAAGTAAGTTTGTTTCAATAACTTTGTGATATGAGTTTCAAAATGCAATGATGAAACCATGTTTATATGTGTATATATCAAATGAGTTGACAGTGTTAGCGGTCTGGTTCAGACTGAAGTACCCACATATTACAATTGGGGCATTGGCTTCATCAGCTCCAACTCTGGGTTTCGATCTCAGCGTAGATCCACCTGGTTTTGACAACATTGTCTCGAATGACTTTAGGGTATTAACAAATTTTTTTTTGAGTTGGTTTTCCAAAGTCTATAGAAGTAGATTGCAAATTTTTCGATTATAGTGTGTTTATTTGATCGATGTTTTAGATCACATTCAGAAAGTGATTCATCATTATTTTCTCTTTTTTCTCTCTTCTTCAAATTTTCATATTCTTGATGTTGAATCATTGAATTTGATTTAGAATGCCAATTACATAAACAAAATTTGTACTTGGCAACATTTTTATAGCTCATGGGATTAAAATCAAGAGATTGGTTAACAAGCTCTATATATAATTACTTCTTTTGATATAAACTATTACATTTTTTAATTTTTTGGTTCAGGGATTTGTTTTTCATTTTCTTTTTGGGTTTTGATAGAGAAAAAGCAAAAACTGCTTCAATGTAATAAAGAAGTCATGGAAGATACTGGACAAGAAGTTATCAACTCCAAGTGGGAGAAGATCCATCAAAGAATCTTTCAAACTCTGCAAGTAAAACTAGAAAATCTCTGTACAATATTGTCTAGTATTTCTTATTTTTTCTCGTAAAAAAATTGTTGGCATTGCTGCAGAGATAGTGATGTTGATGGCGTGGAAAATTGGTTAAATGTAGCTTATTTTGAAGCTTCAGAAGTAGATTATCCAACCCCTGCTAACTTCACTCAAAATCTGCCAGCCTATCCAATAAAATATGTAATGAAAAATCAGACACCCATTTTAAAATAATAGACTATGTAAAAGAATCTTTCGTTCTTTCTTATCAAAATCTAGTTATGATGATGATGAAATTTTCTTCATTAAATCAATTTATTAAATAGTTTTATTTTTCATTATTTTTTACTTTACAAAACTATCTTTATTGATAATTCTATTGTTTGTGTAGATGTGCAAGGCAATAGACAATTCACCTAGTGGGACCAATATCCTAAGCCAATTATATGGAGCAGCAAACATATATTATAACTATACAGGGAACTTGAGTTGTTTTGATTTGGGAAATGCTGATCCACATGGAACTAGTGGTTACAATTTTCAGCTTCAATTTCTTTTTTTATTTAATCATATAATTGTTTGAAATAAATTTTTATAGAAGTGTGTAAAAGGAGTTTTTTTGTTGGGGTGTAGGCTTGTACAGAGATGGTAATGTCATTTGCAAACGATCCAATAAAAAGTTTGTATCCTGAGTCAACATTCAATTATATAGAAGATATTCAAGATTGTAACGATACATATGGTATTGAGCCAAGGCCACACTGGATCACCATGGAGTTCGGTGGTCATGTAAGTATAGGGTATGTGCAGGATCATGGTATGCGAAAAACTGGCGATGTAAAAAAATGATCTTTTCACTCATCCAAAAGCACACTAAAAAGCATGTTGATTTTTTAGTAGGTATAGGTGTTAGTACACCCGGCCAAACCAAAAACCAAAGCACAAGCCTAATCAGATATATGATATTATCGGATATCCTATTTTTGCCAGTAAAACTTATTTAGGCCCGCCGGTTGCGTTTCTTAGTTTTCATTGTGAAAACGTGAAACACAGCCCAGGGGTTTCTCGTATCCGAAATAATCGCATATCTAATTTGCCTATTTGTCATTTCTCTCCAAATTCAACAGTTACGTAAAATTTTAAGTTGTTTTTGTTTTTTAATTAAAATTTGTAGTTTTTTATAAAAACTAGGGTTAAATTGATATTGTTTATCATTTTTTTTAAATTGATTATAATTGCATATTTGGTTTTAATTGTAATCAGACATGGACTCAAACCAATTAGAAAACCCTCCCAATGATCCCGCAAACAATCTGGAACCATCTCCAAACAACCCACAACCACCTGAAAATAATTCCCCGCCTTCAGAAGACCAACCAATCTCAAACCCTCAACCTTTAGAGGATCTTATAGGAGATAATCTAAATCATCTTAGAGGATTTCAGACTACATATGCCAATATCCCCACATTGCGCCCCATGTTTTACACGTTGAAATCTATTATTGCAAACATGGAGAAACTTACAAAGCAGCATAATGTTGCACTTCTTTGGCGTGATTCCATGCACGCTGAGTTTGACGATGGGCTTGATTATGATCAAGTTATGAACCTAATTATAACAAAACATGACATATGTAACCTTTTTGTGGATCCCAAGATTAGATTAAAAGTGGACCCTAAAAAGCCCAAGTTGTCAATTAAATGGTGTACAAATGATGCAATACGTGACCACTTTTGGGACACCTGGTGGATGGTTTTTGACAGACCACCCCACAACAATTTGGATGTCCCATTATATTTCTTACAAAAATTGTATGCTGAATTTATGCTCAGTCACAAGGTAAATTATCGGAGCATGAGACCGGACCAGGGCGTAGGCTTAGACGCTCCTCAGGATAGGCCATGGGCACACCGGGTAAAATCCAGCACATATTCCCCCCCGAAGATTTCACCACCTCCTACAGTGCAACATCCTTATAATATTGTTGAGGTCGGCTCACAGACTATTCGAGCCATTCACCTCTTGAGTGATCTACTAGTTAGGCAGAGTGCGGCATTTTTGCCTCCCTTTGTTGATGATTCAAGCCCTTCCACATCCTCCATGAGCTCACATGTTTGTGTGCCCCACACTTGCATTATGTGCAAGAATATGTGCTTGGGTCCCATGAATGATAGTGATGCATATAACTACGTCTTCGAGGTGGACGATACTACACAACACACTATAGGCACTGAAGTACCTCATGGAGATGTGCATCACAGGAGAGACAAGGGGGAGCATGCAGAGCCATGGACTCCTACTATTATGGTAAGAGTAAATAGTTAATTTGTCACATTGTGTTTAATTTTAAACGTTCATATTTTTAGTAGAATTTTATTATAATGATTGCCCACTTATATTTTTATGTGTTCCATTTATATACAATTGACGACACAGGAGGAGATGGCATAGGTGGATGGGACCATGCTTCCGGCCATTTCATTTTCCCGTGACACTTCCACAGTACATACGTTTTAATGTACTCATTGGTTTTCTTTTTTATAATAGTATATACACGTGTTTTCTATTTTTTATGATCATCTTATTACATACTGATGCAGGTTTCACCAGCTGCCACTGGGGGGCAATGTGAGGGGGTTCAGGTGACAAGTGTTGACAAGGGGAATGTAATTAAGTATTTTAGATTGTTTATGCATACATGTATACTTGTCACTTGTGCGTACTCATTTTTAATTTACATGGTTTATTTGACAGAGGGTGGTGTCTAACCATGTCGTGAGGCTGGTTTGTCATGATAGAGTCACAGGCATCTCAATTCATAGTGATAGCCCCATGGTACGTATATTTCTAAATTTATTTGTTTGTATTTTACTATCAAATATATATAATATGATCAATTCATGATTGTATCAAGTATCTATTTGACTTTTGTAGGTCACCCCTAGTTTGAGGGAGGTACAACGCCAAGGGTTTGTATTGTTGATGACCCAACCGACATTGCCTGAAGAAAGTTCAACACAAGTAAGTTTTAATGTTAATTCAATTATTTTGTAAACATGTATTTGCTACCAAGGATTTAACATTAAATAGTATAACTCATTAAATCAATCTCATTTTCACAAATATATATAGGTTGGAGTCGACATTGGTGGCATTGTCCCTTCACTACCAAGGACATATGTTAGGACTCCTAATCGCATGAGGAGACAAAGAGGCAATGTACATGAGAGTTCAATTTTAATATTTGTTTATTTATTATTGTTGACTATGATTTTGAATTTTTATTTTTGATTTGTAGAAACCATATAAATTAAGTAATCTAACTTGGGGTTTCACTTTTGTGTTTGAATGCAGGATCCATCAGAGCCAAAGAG
>MU223274.1:811816-842321 GCA_018584345.1 Thuja plicata
AGTACTTTGAAGAGGCTCCATTTTGATGATCCACTAGTAGAATAGGATGTCCTAGAAACATTTGTAGTTGTTTCTTATTTTGAGATGCCATATGGCACATTTTGAGATGACATATGCCATATTGTATTTAGATATGTTGATTTTGTAAAGCTTTTGGATGGCATGTGCCATATTTTGTACAAAATAATTTCATATATACATATCTACATGTTCATTTATGGTTATTTAATCTTTTTCTTGTGTTCTATGTATGTATCATTTCAATATTATATTTGTCATGTGTTGTATGTATGTATTATTTCCATATTATGTCTTTGTCATACATTATATTTATGTATGTATGTTCATTTTCATATTATATCTTTTTTATACGTTGTATGTATGTATTATTTATATACTACATCTTGTTCATGCGTTGTATGTATATTCATTTCTATATTATATCTGTATCATGCATTGTTAGGAACCCTCAAATGCACCATAGGCTCCAATTGCATAAAATGAATGAAAAGGCCTACCCACTACCTCTGGCACCTTGAATCAACTTCCAACATCATTCCACACTTTCTTGGATTGGTCGCAATCCCCTACAATGGATCTGGCACCCCAATCCGTTCTTAAGCCCAAACTTCCCAAAACACTCCAAAATGTAATCGAAGATTCAAATACCCTTTTTGACCCCCCTTAACATATATTAAACTCATGTGTGGTTTTTTTGTCCATAATCAACCCCAAATATTGTTGCTCCAACCTTCCTTCCTAGGCCTAATTGACCCACTTTACAAAATAGATATATAAATTACTTACTCCTAGACTCTGTTCTTTTCAATTGTCTTTATATATGTCTCAAATGTAAGGATTATGTACTTTTTTTGGCCAACAACCCTCTACAAACACCCAAACTACAAGACCCTCACCAATTCAAGCCTACAACTAGGGATTTCTAAAATCCAAGCCAAAAATCCCTTCTAGACCCAACTCTTAGATCCTACACCATGTACTTGACATGTACAAACAACTTCAAATATAAAAACATACCCTTATGAAGCCCAATCCTTGGCTACTATAGTCATGGCTTACTTTCTATGCACCCACAAACCTACAACTTCATCTCAGTTGGTGATCACCTTGCAAATTACTATTGCTCCTGCACATTTAATGTTAATAACATATTATACAACCCCTAGATCCATCCCCATGCCAAAGAGACCACATAAAGTGGACGGATCCCTTGTTGCATTCCTCCAATCAAAAGGAAAGATAATCTTGTCACGGGACAGTCACCTAATTGGATCTAAAACTATTAAGAAATGAACAAGAAAATATTATAAATTCTATGAGATAGTCGAATCCAAGAGAGAAGGCAGGTTGGGGGAGAGTTCATGATGTTAAACCTCATACACCTCTGACTATCATGAGGTTACTGCAGTAAGGTGACAGTCATAGAAGTTTAATGATATTGTTTTGCCTCTACTGATTTGTTCCTATGATGAATGGATGGATTAGTTGGATCATATGATTTTATTGGTGTTCCAGGTTGGTCTACATCAGCAACCGTAACTGGGATAATAGGCGTAATAAAACTTGGGGACAGTTTGGTATTTTTGAGCGTTGTTTTTACACAAGTCAATTGCTAGGATTTCGAAATTCAATTTCCTCTCTTGAAAGAATAACGAATTTATTCCCAAGGTTCTATGTGGTTGTGGTATAACCTGCTTGGTAAAATTAGTTGAAGATAAATGTGAATGTTCACAAAGAGGCCTTTTCTGGTACTTTCAATACATCAAACTGCAAAACAACTTTAGTACTTGTTTTTGTATTTTCCAATTTATCAATGCATGTAGCTTACTAATGATGCAAATCTATTCTAAACCTACGATGATTGTCTATTTATCTAGATTGTCAAAGAAGATCAAAATATTTGGGTAACAAGAGTTTAAGAAAATTTGCTAAAAATAAAATCCTAATGGACATAAACCATTGTTGAACCTTCCTTGTGAATTGAATGATAGAAAGATGGAAACCCACTAAATATGAATCAGACCATGTCCCGATTCTATACCTAATAGATGCAATCATTTGGAGAGAAATATATCAAGATGCAAGATTTTTAAAATCTATCAAATCGTGAAGCCAAAAGTATGTGCACGCACACGCAATGGATTTATTGTTGAGCCAACAAAATTATCTTTCCCAATCATTCGTCACAACAAGATCGATGAACAACAACAAACTCCAATTTAATTAATTGTAGATCCAAAACACAATAAACCCAATTGGCTTTTTGAAATAAATGAATGAGCAAGCACACATTCATAAAATTCCCATAGACAACAGAAAATATCATAGAGTGAATGAAGCACCAATTTTATATCTTTATTGCATAAAAGATCTGACCATATTACATTATTTTGATTAGAATATATAGTGCTTTGATCTACAAACTCTGAACCCTAAATCTAGGGCTTCAGTAACTCTAAAAACAATGAAAAAAAAGCTAAATCTAAAGTTTGTTAAAGAAAACTACTACTAAACTGATGCTAAATAGTTTGCATGGATCCTTGATCCGTTTACATTCATTTTTCCCATGAATTTAGGGTCAAACTCTCTCAGAAAGAAGAGGAAAAGGAACTGGAGCTTCATTGTTTCTAACTAAAGTCTACCTTTTTATCTTTGAGTTCTCCCTTGGAATCTTCATTTGGAGTTCCCTATGCGGTGAAGACTGATAGAAGACCTTTAGTCATGCAAAAATGAACCCCAGTTGTCGATCAATCTGATCTGAAACTCTACTTTCATGCAAATAATCCCTCACGCTGGAATGGCCCAAAATTTAGACCCTAACATTTGCTTCAAAATTTGAGAAGGGAAAAATTCACTAAGTATGAAAAATCAAATTCTAGGTCCTCTAAAATTTTGGACTTTCAGAGGTCGAAAGGTCGAAAAACTAGCCTTTGCAAAATGGCTAAGTATGGAAAATTATCTATTCCAAAATTTGGCTAAGTCCCCAATAGGTAGTTACTATGGGAGTATTTCCGGATGAGCTTCTCGTAGCCTTTGCACTATTTCTTGCACCTTCTCATAGTCTACCTCTTGCTCTTTCACTTCATTGAGGCATTTTTCTTTCTTCTCCCTGAAATTGGTCAAATCTGAAGTGAAGAACTTTATTTCTTCCTCATGGTTTTCCATTCTCTCCATTTCTTCTTTAAGTTAAAAGAGTTGATGAAGATCTTCTTTCATGCTGACCCCTTCTAGGATTCCCTTGAATTTTTTTATGATCTCTTTGGTTGGGCATAGAATCGGATGTCCTTCATCTTTGTACAATTCCAAGTCAATACCTGTGAAGAAATTTTCTATCTGTTCTACCCACATCATGTCTCCCTCGTGCTTCTAACGTATGTGGTTTAAGCACTTCTCGTAGACCTTAACTATTTTGACTATACTCTTGACCCATGTGCCAAAATTGTCTAACTCTCAACCTTCATATGCCTTTACCAAAATTTGGAAGTGTTTCTTCTTGATTATCTTTAGGTCTCGCAGCATGACCTGTCATCTTGTCAGTTTAAAGTCTAATCCCATGTCACTTTCCATCATATCCATCAATCTGGTGGCTTCTACAAGGATATCTCTGAATGGCCTGAAAATGCCTTAATAATCCCTTCTCCAAATTGTTCAAAATCATTCTTCCAGTCTGTACATGCTTGTATGAAAGAATGAGTCATGCATTCCAGTAATTCCGAAGCAAATTTATTCTCAAGGATGGCCTGTAATGAGGCTTCAGGGAAATTTGGGTCAATGCGACCCACCATCTTGTGACTGAATTTCTTTAGAGCTTCATTTTTCTCAATTAATGACTTGATTTTGTCTTCATCCTTGTCCATGAAACCCAAAGCATGTTGAGTCCCAGAGCTTCTAGAGTTTTACTTCCTTCCCTTGTAGGCTCCCCCAAATCGACTTCTTCAAAAGTGTAGTCTTTTGGGGTTACCTGTGCCTGGGTGACGACGATGGTGGGAACTACTACCTATTCTTTCTAGTGGCCCTTTGTGACTTGAGTGACATAGGATATGGTCCTTTCTGGCACACTGGATTCAGCTTGATGGAAGGCTTGGCCTAGGAAGGACATGTCTTCTTCTTCTTCTGTATATAACCTCTTCTTGGGCTAAATTTCTTTAGTAAACCAATTTGGCTTAGTAAAGGCGATGACGGGATCATAAGGGGAAATATGAAATACTAGGGCAAGGCCTTGTTAATCTTGGGTTACCCTCTCCTCTTGTATTTCTACTTCTTCATCTTCTTTTTCTTCTTCGTCTCCTTTCTCTTCTTCTTTTTCTTTTGCTTCTTCTTCCTTCCCCTCATCATTATGTTTTCCCTCTTCTTTTTTGGCATCTTTCTCCTCGTCATGTGCTCTATCTTCATCCTCCAAGGAGCTAGCTAATATTTTGGCCCTAAGACCCGTTATTGACTCTAGTGTTGTCTGAAGAGGAGGCATTGTTCCTGTATTCATCGACACTTGGGGAGTCAGGTTGGAGAAAGATAGTGGAATTGAAGGTGGTGGATCTTGTAAAGAAGGTGGAGGAGTGGGTGTAGGAGTTGGAAGAGAAGGCATAGGAATGAGAGTAGGAGTTGGAAGAGAAGGCGAAGGAGTGGGAGTAGAAGTTGGAAGAGAAGGCGGAGGAGTGGGAGTAGGATTTGGAGCTAAAGGTGGTGGAGTAGGATCTGCATCCTTTTCCATTTTCCTATCCTCTCCTACATCCTTGGGTGACTTCTCTAGAGTAGTGTGTGAGACTTGGGCAAAAGAGGATCTGGATAAACCTTGGGTTCTTGTCTCCTTGTTTGCGGTTGTGTCCATTCCTGTGAATGGTACATTTATTGTTGGATTTGTAAACTAAGTCACAGGTGGAGTGAGGATAACCTAAGGGTTTACCGGCACCTTTCCTCATGTGCAAACTTCTATCATCGAATGAAATGAATCCTGGCCTTGCTCTCTGAAACCTTCAAGGTTCTCAAAGTCAGACATGAAAAACTCATCTGAACCAAGGATGTCCAGAGGATTTTCCTGTGTCTTTGTTCATTCACTAGTAGGTGTGCCTTCATCATGACCCTTTTCTCTTAACACAAGTGTCCTAGACCTTGTCCTTATAACTAGAGGTATATCATCCTCCTCATTTTCTTCCTCTTCTATTTCCTATTGTAGGGTTTCTAATTTTGGAGAGGTGGATGCTCTCTTCCTCTTATATACTTTTCTTCTACCTCCCGTGGTAGTATCTATAATAGGAGACTGACTGGAGGTAGTAGGAAGTTCCCCTTGTGTTACCTATGATTGGTTAGTGGGTGGTGTTATACTCCCAGTCATCTTAGTCCTTGGTCGCCTATGCTTGGGATTAGAACCATACACAACTGGATGCTCATGACTATATACTATTCCCAACTTTTGTGGTGGGGCCTTCTTGAACATAGGCATTGCGGGCTTTTCTCCACATTTTCTCTCTCCTTTTGTTGGCAGGTTCATTTTTTTCTTCATGGAGGATCCATATGGAATGGTTTCTTGATCCATAACTTGGTTTCCTTTATTATGTTCCTCGCCTTGAAATTGATGCTATCATTTTCATCTTTATCTACTTTGGCATTTAGAATCGGCCTGGTGTATATCTTGTCTTTATTGTACAAAGGATCTAACACATTTTTTGTATCTTTGTCCCAAACTTTGAGAGGAATGTTGATCTCTAGGGCCACCTCTGCCAATTTTAAATTCATCCTGCAATACTCCCTTATCTAGACCTCATAGTCATCCATGCAATTGATCCATTGATCTTCTATATGTGGCTCATGAATGTAGTGTCTACCCATGATGTCGTTGTAGGTTCCTATGGGGTCAAACCTGGTCCTAATGTGTGCATAAAATTATAGTGGGAACTCATCCCATTGAAATGCCAGGGACTTGCATATTTTCATATCCTGCAAAGTATACATGCCTATTGATATGGGGAAATCCCAATAGTGCTTCTTCTTGTGCTTTATGTGTTCATATGTGTCTATGAACTGTCTGGCCATTTCTATGATGATTACCTAATCAAAAGGGTATCTTGGTAGCTTCTTGGTGCTGAGAGTGGATTCTATTAATCTGATGTAAGTGAATGTCTTGAATTGTAAGTAGAAAGCCCCTATTGACCTAATCTTGGTGGGATCCTCTTCTGATAATATCTTAACATAATCACCCTCTATTGAACGGATGATTGAGAAGATGAAAGCATCATTCATGATTCTATAGTCTGGACTATTTTCGTCCATCTTTTCTTTCCTTTTTAATTGTGGGTAGACTGTGAGAGGTCATGCATTTTGTTGGCTGAAGGCCCCCTTTTTTACAAACCCTGGGTTTTTTTCCCTTATGGCTAGCAAGTATACCATATATGAGGTCATATAAAACTATGGGTTATGTTTTACTGAGATCAGCTTCTCATCTAAGTTGTCACTTAGAATGGTTACCTAGTCAAACATGACCTTTTGCCCTTTGATTCTCTCGATCAATAGGATCATCTAATTTTCAAGCGAGATGGACTAAGGTTGTCCATACAGTCGGCTCAACATTGTAACGGTCATTGGGATGTCATCTTTGAGGTATCATCTCCGTAATTCTATCTTCTCAAGTTTGTTCTTGGGCAAGGATTGAATCAAATATTCCTGATTGGCAATGTCATATGCATCTAGACTTTGTTTTGTAAATCATTTTAGGCCTTTTTTAATGGAGAATTCATAGAACCAATCAACCCCCTTTTGGAGATGGAAGACATCTTCAATATTATCTGGTCTGAGATCCAAGACCACGTCTCCCTCTCTATTTTTAACCACCCTCTCATCAGGTACATAATGGTGCACTAAGGTCATGATCAGTTCTAAGGACAAAACTGATACTGGGTGGGCAACTGCGTTCACCAAATTAGATAGGACCGAGGCGGTGCAATCAAGCAACCTTCCAAAAGGCTTGGAACACTTGACCAAGAATTCATTCCAATCTATATTGCCTATGTCTGTGTCGATGATATCATGGTGGTGGTTTCTAATTTTGGATGGCGTGTGGTAACCCTTGAAAAGGTACTTAATTGGTGATTTGACACTCTTTTACAACATTCTTGTAAGAAAAACATGCAAACAACAACATTTATTTTTAAAAAAGTACTAAAGAACAATGTAAATAAAAAATACAACTCTAATGACCAGTAGTAGTGGCTCAAAATCAGTCAGAAATGAAACTTGGTAGATCTTTCGACCATTCGGACTTGCAGACACCGAAAACAAGGTTGGGGTGCAAAAGGCCAAAAACTGCTAGAAGGCTCATATGAAGGATGCCCTTTTGGACATTCGGAGTGTGAAGGTGAAAAGGAAATTCAGAGTGTGAAAGGCCAAAAATGCCTTGGAGTGCGAAAGGCCGAAGGTGGTTTGAAGGATGTCCTTTTAGGGTTGCAGAGTGCAAAAGACAAAAATCTGGGTGGTGACCTTGTTTTCGGTGTATCAAACATCAGGGATGTTGGGATTTTCAAAACACATCAAGTCCAAAAGTTTGAAGTCTAAAGAGTTGCACTTCATGATTCTGTGCTTTGGATCTGACACTTGAGGTTTGTTTTTGGCCTTTGGGAGGCCAAAAACCTATGACTACCAAGAGAGGAGAAAACCCTACAAACTTAAAAAAACTAAGAAACAAATGACAACAAAAAATGAAGGTCACAAATCCTAGAGAAAAGGACATGGAGAGCTAGGAGTAGTAGGGAGAGAGAAAAGACTCAAATATCGACAACCCGAATAAAGAAAAGAAAGAAAAGAGAGTGCGCAAAGAAGGAAAAAATGAAAAAAAGAAGAGAAAAGGAGGATAAGTCACCAACCTGCTAGGGCTTGCGAAGAGAAGAGGTAGATCTTCCACCACAAAGCATGATAAATCCATGCAAAGAGACGGAGCAACGAGGAGGTAAAAACACTGGGATGAGAGGAAGCAAAGTGAGAAAAAAGATGTGCGGTGTCACTTTTATAACCTGCGGGTGAGGTGACATCTCTTTCGGGATTTTGGAGTCCGAAACCCTGAAAGAAAAAAACCTCACCCATTTCAGTGTTTCAGAGGCTGAAACACTGAAAGGTGTCAGCTCGGGCTTCTGCACTTTCAATCTTTTGGGCTTTTGGAGGTAGGGTGATCTCATCATTTTGAAAGTGTGAAAGTGCAAAAGTCCAAAAGGACTTAGCGCTTTCAGGATTTTGGGCTTTCGGAGGTTGGATGACCTACTCAGTCTGAAAGTGCAAAATTGTGAAAGTCCAAAAAGACTTAGCACTTTCTCAATAGGACCCCCCAAAAAAAGTTCAAGGAACTAGAAAAGGGGGGACCAGAAGCAAAAATGAAAAAAGGGGGGTCCCCATGGCCAAAGGGCCAAAATGGGGTGTGTGGTGTGGACCCACAATAGGTATGGAGTGGTCGCTAATATTTTTTGCATATCTATGGGAAAAATGGGGTTGTAGTTGGGGTTCACCTAGCAAACCAAAGATGATGGTTTGGTCTCACGTTGAACAGTTTGAAGTGTCACCATTGAGCAACTTTCAACTGAGCAACAAAGAAATGTTTTTCACCAATCAAGATCAGGTCACCAAATGGAATCCAAGTGGAATATCCAAGAACTGATCTACATGATTTTAAGCCTTCTCAAGACGATCCTTATGCACTTCATAGATCTCTGATATCTCTTATGAGGTCTGACCTATCGCTCTCCAAAAATTTCTACCCAATTTCTCTTAGTGCACTTTGGGAACACTTCAGTCTTACATGCACCAGAACATTCTTGATTCTATGCAAGCAAAAAAAGGTCTCCCCTATCATTTAATCAACCTACCGGAGCCGATGGAGCTGACGGTTTGGTCCCAGGATGAACATTTTAAAAGTTGCACCATTGAGAAACTTTCAACTGAGCAACAATGCACCTTTTATCACCAACTGAGATCGGGTCGCCAAATGGAATCTAAGTAGAATATCCTAGAACTAATCTATGTTCTTTTAGGCCTTCCAAAGATGGTCCTTGTACACTTCACAAATCTCTGATATCTCTCACGAGGTCCGAGATATTGCTCTCCAAAAATTGCTGCCCAAGTTTGCTAATTGCACCTTGGGAACACTTCGGTCTAACATGCGCTAGAATGTTCTTGATGCTACATGAGAGAAAAAGGTCCCCTACTATTTACCTGGCCAACCGGAGCTGATGGAGCTAATGGTTTGGTCCCATGATGAACAATTTGAAATTTACACCATTGAGCAACTTTCAACTGAGCATCAATGCAACTTTTTTCACCAACCGAGATCAGGTCACCAAATGGCATCAAAGTGGAACATCCCGGAACTGATCTATGTGATTTTAGGCCTTCCCAAGATAGTCCTTGTGCACTTCACGAAACTCTGATATCTCTCACGAGGTCTGAGATATCACTCTCCAAAAATTGCTGCCCAATTTGGCTTAGTGCACCTTGGGAACACTTCGGTCTGACATGCGCCAGAATGTTATTGATGCTACATGAGAAAAAAAAATGTCTCCCCCATTGTTTATCCAGCCAACTGGAGCTGGTGGAGTTGGCAGTTTAGTCCCACAATGAATAGTTTGAAAGTTGCACCATTAAGCAAGTTTCAACTGAGCAACAATGCAACTTTTTTCACCAACCGAGATCAGGTCGCCAAATGGAATCCAAGTGGAATATCCTAGAACTTGTCTACGTACTTGTAGGCCTTCCCAAGAGGGTCCTTGCACACTTCACAAATCTCTGATATCTCTCACAAGGTCCAAGATATCGCTCTCCAAAAATTATTTCCCAATTTTTCTTAGTGCACCTTGGGAACACTTCAGTTTGACATGCGTCGGAACATCCTTGATGCTATGCGAGTGAAAAGAGGTATCCCCTACCATTTACTTGGCCAATCAAAACCAATGGAGCTAATGGTTTTGTCCCACAATGAACGATTCTTGATGCTCTCAAATTGTGCCTTACCAAATCCTCTCAACCTCCTATTCATTATGTTTGTCTTAATCTCACTGGAAAAAATGTTGCCCTTACCTGTAATACCCTTCAGGTACTCCACCATTTCCATTGCAATGACTCTTAGTGGTATGTTAGAAATTTTAACTGTGAAATTAATCCAGTCAACACTCTACTAAAATTCAATTATTTTTAGTATCCAACCACCCCTCCCAACAACCCAAAAAATCAATCTTTGTAAGTCTTCTAACAACCCAACTCCATTACCATACACAACACATGTTGCATGCCCTCAAAACCATCCATGCATATTTTATAACATCTCAAAACTCTCGACTAGCTATATATATTTTCCACATACATCAAGAATCCAACATGCAAAACCATGAACCACATTTCTTGGATACCATTAAAGATCACCTAGCATAATATATTATATATCCATCTATTCTATTACAAAGACAACAACTGATATTATATTCTATATACCCACTCTACTACGTCACAGATCCCATAGCCCTTAACCCAACTTGTAATCCCACTTGAGCCACTTAGTACTACATTATTTCAATACTATGTGGGATTCATAGGTGAATGATTGATCCCACATTTGCACAAACAAACCACAATATAAATCAAATACTTTACTACTTTGAACACATTCAACAAAGCCTTATAATTTGTTCCATCAAGGAGGCTGAATTTCCCTAAGCCAAATTGGAGCACCCAAGTTATTCCTTATTATAAATTCGCATCAAAAGCATCCAGGATTTGACCTCGTGCTCTCATCAAAATTTAATTTCAGTCTTCCCAGGGGTGGCAACTCCCATTTGGCCATAGAGCAATCAGATGATTCCAAACCTTCCAAATTTTCTCATTCTGGTATTCACTTATCCCAATTTATCATCCCAATTTGATTAGAATCTGCATTTCTTCTTTCTAATAACAACATTCTGGTATTCACTTATCCAAATTTCTATTTTTTTTATGATTGTTGCAAGACTTTATTCACAGTCCTTAAAAATTTGTGTTTTACATTCTCACCACAGGTGCCATAGTACCATGGAAGGTACTATGTATCATAATCCAATCCAAAGAGAGCCACATCCTGGCTGTGGCCAACCTAGAAACAATTCCTCCACTAAATTTGGAAGAGACCCCAACCAACCTAGCATCCCCTAGAAATGCATCTAGCAACTGTGTCCAAAGTCACTGCACTGAACTAGCTTTCAGCAAAATCAGGGATATGACATATCCTAGCTTAGTAGAGTAGTCACATGACTTTTCCACACCATAATATGACATCCTCATTGTTGTTTAGGGTCATTTGTCTTTTCCTGAATTCTTCTTGTAGCCTATCCTTAACAAAGTCTTCTAGCATATCAAAATTCTTCCATTGAAATCTTGGATGCCCCTGCACCCACTTAATATCCATATGATCACACACTGATCAGCATATACATTCTTAGTGAGGTGATACATTTTATGAAGACTATCAATCATGTTTAGAGCCTTATATCCATTCCATGAATCAAAGTCTCGGTGCATTAATTCAATCCATTCAATCCATTAAAGTTCTAGATGATGACTCTGTCACAAAATATAGTCAAATTCTTTGCTTCTCAACACACAGTCCGTACACTAACACAACCAACCCCTAGATTAGGTTTTTTTTGACCTTATATAGGTTATCCCTTCATTTTCAGACCCTAAGGTTGGGATTTGGGCACCATTAAAGCCCTTCCCTAGTTTTTAGGAAATGTTGTCATGACAACTTTGCAAAGTTGCAAAGTTGTCATGAGCAATTTTTACAACTTTTTCTACTTCACCATTCCACTACTCTCAATGGTTCAATTCAACTTAAACCATTACAGAAGACCTTAAAACACTTAAAAACATTAAAATCACAAGTCCCACTCCATTTTGGAGCATTGGTCAAACTTTGACTCTTTGTTGACTTTCCTAGGACTTTGACACTAAAGCCTAATTGATCACACCAAACACTAGACTCTAAACACTCTTAAAACTAAGAACACACAAAAAAAACCTTGGTACTTTATATTTATTCCTTATTATCTTGGTGTTTTTCTAAACCAACCTACAAGACAAAATGTTTGAAGATCTTCGTAATACCTTAAGGTGCTCCTGTAGCATCCTCCCCCTACAAAAAGAAGATCAAGTTACCTATGTTGTGATGAACTCCATGCTAATTCCATGTTTCTTAAATTCACTCTCTCATATCCATGTAGCATCTGACTCAGGTAATTGCTTCCATTTGACTAGATACTCCATATAAGTCTTACTCCTAGTCTTCTTCTTCACTCTTGAGTCCAGAATTCTCTCCACTTGTGGGTTGATCTAATTAGGTACTTGGAGTTCTTCCACATCATTACTCACCTTTGTATTGTACTTTACCTCATCTATATCTGGTCCCTTGTATTGAATCAATTACTTCACATTGAAAATTGGAGAAATAGACATCTCCTTAGGTAGATTTATCTTGTAGGCATTGGAGCCATACTTGGCTAACACTTTACATGGTCTAATCCTCTTCATCTATAGTTTTCTTGGTATACCCTTCTGTAGCATAGCCTTTTTCAAGAATACCATCACCAAGTCTCCTACTTGAAATTGTAGGTCTCTTCTCCCTTCGTCCTTCTTAACTTTCAACTTCTGGTTAGCCTCCATTAATGTCTGCTTCACTTTGCCATGGACTTCTCTCATTGACTATGCAAAGTCATCTGCATGTCCACTGATCCCCTCATATCCTTTCAAGTTTCTAAGTTCAAAAATACCCCTTGGATGTAATCCATACACAATCGCAAATGGACTCTTACCATTAGTCCTATTTGTGCTATCATTATAGGCAAATTATGCATGTGGGGTGACTTGTTCTCATCCTTGTCCATATTCCTTGGTTAAACATCTCAAAAAGTTTCCAAGAACCCTGTTTATTACCTCTGTCGGACCATTTGTTTGAGGATGATATGTAGAACTATGAGACAAATTAGTTCCTATCCTTTTCCATAGGGTCTTCCAAAAGTGCCCCATAAACTTCACATCCCTGTCTGCAACTATGCTCATTGGAAAGCCATGTATCCTTACTATCTCCTTGAAGAAAAGGTGGGCAATGTGACTGGCATCATGTGTTGTTTTACAATGGATGACATGACCCATCTTACTGAATCTTTCAGCTACCACAAACGCATTGTCCAATTGAGTTGGTGTCCTAGGTAGTCCCACTATGAGATCCATACTTATGCACTCCCATGGTCTATTCGGGATGGGCAATGGTTGGTAAAGACCTGCATTTGATGATTTCCCCTTTGCCTTCTGACATACTCCACATTTCTCAACATAACTCCTTATATCTTTTTGCATTTTAGGCCACCAATAGAATCTCTCCGCTAGGTCTAGGGTCTTATTTAACCCAAAGTGTCCACTCAAAATTCCATTATGCTTCTCTTGGATGAGGTTCTCCCTCATGGAACCCCTTGGAACACATAGTTTCTTCCCTCTAAACAATAAACCATTTTGTAGGGTATAGTATGCATACTCACTATGAAAGTGATTCTCAAAATCAGTACACACCTTATAAATCTCTGAGAAATCTGAATCTCCTTCATAAAGATCCTTGAATCCTTCAACCCCTATACTCTAAAATTGTATCTACTAGATGGTGAGCAATCTCCTACTAAGGGCATATGCTACCTTGTTATTTACCCCCTTCTTGTGGTTGATAGTAAAAGTGTATGATTGCAGAAACTCCATCCACTTTATATGCCTCAAACTAAGCTTCTCCTGGGTATTTATGTAGCTTAAGGCCTGGTTATCAGTGTATACCAAAAATTATTTTGGGAAAAAGTAGTGCCTCCACTTCTTAAGAGCTTGCACCAATGCATAAAGCTCTAAATCATAGGATGAGTATCTAGACTTTTCTTCATTAAGCCTCTCACTAAAGAAGGCTACTGGTCTTCCTTCTTGACTTAGGACTGCACCCACTTCTATGTTGCTAGCATCACATTCCACAATAAATAACTTATAAAAACTTGTTAAAACTAGTATTGGTTGGGTGCCTACTTCTTTCTTCAATCTCTCGAACCCTTCATTGGCCTCCTTGGTCCATACAAAATTTGTCTTGACTCCTCCCTTAATGGTATCTAGGATAGGTGCACAAATTTCACTGAATCTCCTAACAAAATTCCTATAGAATTGGGCTAAACCATGGAAACTTCTTACTTTAGTCCCTGTCTTAGGAGTAGGCCAGCTTAATATGGCTTCCACTTTGCTCTTATCCATCTTCAAGTCACCTTGGGATGCTACAAATCCTAGGTAGACTAGTTCTTGTTTCATAAACTCACCCTTTTCAAGATTTATGGTGAGCTTCTCCTCTTGTAACCTTTTCAACACAAGTTCTAAGTGCTTCATGGGCTCTTCTTTTGTTTTTCTAAAGATGAGGATATCATCTAGGTATACTAAAACAAATACCCCTATATAGTCTTTTAGGAATTCGTTCATAACCCTCATAATAGTACTAGGTGCATTTGTAAGCCCAAATGGCATTACTAGCCACTCATATAATCCCTCCGTGGTCTTAAAGGCTAGCTTCCACTCATCACCCTCTTTTATTGTAATTTGATAGTATCCACTTTTCAAGTCAATCTTTGAGAAGTACTAAGCACCCCCTAATAAATCCATTAAATATTTTATTCTACGAATAGGAAATCTATATCTAATAGTTATCCTATTTATTTCCCTAGAGTCAGTACACATTCTCCACTTACCTCCCTTCTTAGGAGCCAACACCACTAGGAAAGCACATGGACTGATGCTCTTCCTTATTAGAACCTGGTCCAATAGCTCTTGCACTTGCCTTGCAATCTCTTTGTTCTTCTCTAGTTTCATTTTGCATGCAACCTTGTTTGGCAATGATGCCCCTAACACAAAGTAAATTTGATAACTAATTTCTCTTTTTGGTGGTAGGGTAGCTAGAGTCCCTTCACATATGATTTCTTGGAACTGATCTAACAACTGCTTCACTTCTGCAGGCATAGGTGACTGTTTAGGTGTCTCTTCCTCTTTTGGTTTCAGCAAGATTGCATAGCCAATTCCTTCTTCCTCCTTCATGTCCTTGAAGAATTCTTTCACACTCATTAGTAGGGTATTGAAGTCCATCTTCTCCACTGTTTCTTCCTCTATCAAAGGTTGTATCTTATAAGTCACTCCATTCTTCTTAAATGAGTACTTATTCTCCTTGCCATGGTGAACTGTATCCCTATCATATTGCCATGGTCTTCCAAGAAACAGATGGAATGCATCCATTGGTAGTACATCACAAATTATCTTGTCCTGATACTTTCCAATAGTAAACTCAACCCACACTTATTCATTAACCAGTATATTATGTCCCTTATTCAACCAAGTTACCTTGTAAGGACATACATGAGGTATCTTGACCAATTTGAGCTTCTATACTGCTTCCTCTGAGATCACATTATCATTAGATTCAGAGTCTATTATAACTCTACATACCTTGCCAAGAATCTTACACTTTACCCTAAAAAGAGCCCTTCTTTGCTTGTGTTCATCCTGTTAGCACTGTGTTGGTAAAAATTTGAATTTCTTGGCCTTTGCTTTTCTCGAGCTTTCTTGTTTCAAAATTCTGTACTTTGCCATGCAAAAGAAATCAAACCCTAAGTCATGCCTTATGTTTTAGCATTACTTTTTCATCCACTAAGGGCATGTTTTTTAAATTGATTGCCTTGTCGCATTACCCCAGCTGAATATTCCATTTGTCTTCCCGACTTTTCTTTTTCCTTGGGTCGCATAGTCTCGTTCAAAATCAGCATATTCATTTTGCCTTCTGAGACTTAGCGATTTCTTCATGTCGGGTAGTCGCAAGATGACCATGTTATAAAGCTTTATGAAGGAGGGACCCACTGCTTAGTCGGGAGATCTCAAGAAAATCTTAACAATTATGAAATTGTTCCCAGACTCAGCGATTTCTTCATGTCGCATTGTTTCCAAGTCAATCAAAGTTAACAGTTAAGTCAGGCCTTCAGTCGCATGGTCTCAGAATGGGACAGCGGTTAAGAGATTTTAGCTCAGACTTTGAGACTAACCGTCTGTGGTTTGCATTAATGTGTATTTGGGATGTCACCAGAACATGACGATGACTCAGTTCTCCAGTATGCATTCAGTGAGTTAATGATTGTGTGACATCTGTCAGAAGACGAGTGGATATTAAAGGATTAGTGCATAGTCACCAGAAGGAGAAATTGGATTCAGTGACTTCGAGACTAAGGTGCTTTGCCTTCTGTCATGATGTCTGGAAATTATTTAAGGGCAGGTAGAAACATTGAGTGATTAAACGACGGCCGTCAGATGAAAGAATCAGAAGATCCAACGGTGGTCGCAGAGTCTGAGAAGAAAAGTGCCCTAAGGAAAAGGTCCTCCCGACTTGGTGATTAAGGTATGTCGCACAATCGTCACAAGTGAAAAAGGGTGCTTATGACCTGTTAGGGTGAGATTGAACATTAAGGACTTATATCCCCCGACTTGGAAACTAAGCATTGTCGCGTAGTCTTGAAACAGAAATTAAGCATTTGGCGACAAGGAGATAACCGTGATGGTTAAGGGCAACAGGTAGTCGCAAGGTTTCAGAAAGAATGATGAGTTAATGTTAACTGTGCATGACTATGATTTCAATTATGTCGCGAGATCGCCAGATAATCACTTGGGTCAGCCAAAGGAAAGAAAACACATTGTCGCCAAGTCTTGAGATGGAACCATGGTTAGTGACAGAGGCCCGCGACAAAGAGACTTGATGCAGTCGCTCAGTCGCCAGTCAGCAAAGCAAGGATCTTTTCAAAATGAATAAAGTACACTGTGTTGGATATTTTTAGTGCTGACGATGCATAATATAAATGGTCTCCTGTTCAAATTACCCCGCTTCAGCTAAAGAGCCACCAAAGAAGAAACAAAAAACAGAGCACAAAATTCTGCAAAGTAGAAAGAGACATGGAAAAATTCGTGTCTGAGGCCAAAACTGCCACGGATACCAGGTGAGTGGGAGCTGTTGTCAAGCTAGAAGTGAACACTGTCAAAGAAGTGAATAGATGGGAAGCAAAAAGGATGAATCAAATATGGTTAAGCCATGAAGAATAAACCTTGTTAATTAGTTGTTGCCAAGTTGTTGTAAGCAGTCGGTAATCCTTCCCAGATGTCGGTAGCTTGTTGCATCCTTGTGCTATAAAAGGATTCCAAGACTACTGGGAAGATGATGGTCATTTTTATGTCTGAAAATAATAATAAGTCAATTGCAATATATCTGGTCTTTCTAGAGAAATCTCTGTTGAATGTTGTAACTGATGATGACCTCTAAATAAAATCCAGTTCACAGTTTCTGAAGCATTTAGTGGATTTTCTGTCTTCATTTTAGCATTCTGAATTTTTTTTAAATTGAATGTTCAAGGAGCATTTTCAATTTATATATCTATAAGGCAGATTATGAAATACTTCTAGGGTTCTTTCAAGGAAAGAATATACCTTAGAGAGATTTCAACAAAGTTCAGGGTACCAAATGAATCTGATGGATTAATCTGGCTAAATGTACTGAGGTAGATATATAAGGTATATCTATGTTTGTGTCAGATCCTGTAATTGTCTTAAGTTTAGTCTTCATTCATGCTGATTAAAATTATTCACAGAGGACTCCATGCCCTTAGATTAAGCACTGGTCTATTTTTGTTCAATTAAGTGACTATCACCATTAAAAATCAATCTTTACTTTCAGTTTGATCTGTTTTAGTAAAATTTGCAGTGATTATTCTCTATAATTCCACCAATATCAAAACTAGAATAATTCAGTGATTTCGTTATTCTAAGTTTTCAAGGGTAATCCCGCCCGAGTTTGTGGAGCTCAAAGTGCAGGAGGTCTCAAGACCTCGTTACTATTGTCCTATTCTATGCTTGATCAGTGTCAGGGATAAATAGAGTGAACCTTCTGAGGAGTATTTTTGTGACAGCAAGAAAAGGGAACAACACATCCCTTGTAGGTTCTTTGATCAAAATCCTCCTAAGCATGAGGTTATCTCCCTTTTCTGAATCCAAACTTATCTCAGACTATTTAGTCATGTCCTCTTCTTGCACATATGCTATCTTCTTCTCACCTTGTGAATATGTTGGATTATCTGGACACCTATAGGTGGGGTGACCCAATTGGCCACAGTTATAACACTTCATTGAAGCAAAACATGAGTTCCTCCCAAATCCACTTACTCTGCCTCTTCCACCACTATGAAAGCCTCTACCTCTTTTATATCCTCCCCTATTGCTTGACTCATTTTTTTTTCAACAAAACTAGAGTCTCCTTTGCTTTTGGTATCATTGTTCCTTCCACTAGAACCACCTCTATGTCCTCCTCTAGAGTCTCTACCTCTTCCTCTTCCCCTAGAGTTGGAATCTTGTTTCTTTCTGAGTTTTTCTTCCACCTTAAGGGACATTTAAAAACACCGATGGATAGAAGTTAAAGTGAAAAGGCTTAACTCTTCTTGAATGTTCCACCTAAGGCCATTTAGATACCTTGCAACTTTAATGCTTTCTATCACTTGCACTCTTGACCTAAGGCATGGTTTTTGGAACTCTTTAGTGTAGGATGCCACATCTAGATCTTCTTGTCTAAGATTCTATCTCCTTTTGTGTAATTGGATATCATAGTCCTTTGGTAAATAGTTCTTTCACCTTAGCCACCATATCTTTCCAATTTTCTATTGGCTTCTTTCCTTTCCTTTCTCTTTCTTCTTGCAAGAACTTCCACAAAGTTAATGCTTGTCCTCTTAGCCTTGATTTGGATATCTTCACCTATTATGCCTCTGTGATTCCACCACATTCAAAATGGTTTTCCATACCCTCAATCCATTCCATCACTAACTCTACATCCATTTTTCCAGAGAATATTGGAATGCCTTCTAGTGCTTTTCCACTTAATGCCTTGAGGGATTTGAGGAAAGGTTCCTCAGGTAATGGAGGGTCAAGTTCCAGTTCTGCCTCCTCTTCAACTTGAATTTTTCCCTTGCCATTATCTTCCCCTATCTATTCTTTCATCTTGCTTGTTGTCTCTACAAATTCTGCTAACTTTAGCTTCATCTCCTCCATAGCTTCTTCTAGAATTTTATTCTTGACTTGTTTCTCTGACAAGTCCATTGCCAATTCTACATTGGTCACCATGGTGCTTTCTCCAATGGATTCACTTCTCTCTATCATACACTATCCACTTTCCAAGCCTTTCAATGGCTCTGATACCACTTTGATGGGGAGCTCTAACCAAAAGAGCACTCTTGCTCTAACTAAGACCTTTCTTTGTTCTTCTTAGGGTATCTTTCTCTACCCTATCTATAGGACAACTCTATGATCCCCTACTTCCCTTAGAACTCACCACCAACTTCAAATCATTCTACTATCCCTCTCAATCCAACAATGTACCCATAGGCTCCAATGAGCCTCCTTGCTCCCAATCTTATCTTGGAAATAATAATGGAAATCCTGACCATTCCTAGGTCACCTTCAACCAATTCTGATCCACTTGAATGGATTCTTTCCAAGTTTACTAGTCGATTTCATACTTTTCAAGATTTTAGGCCTTGTAGCCTTTTTAGGCCAATTAGCCCTTCTAAACACTGAAATCCTGGATTTTCTCAAAATTATCCTCAATAACCCCCTGAACCAATTAAGGATTCTTCATAGGTCCAACCTAGGCTCTAGTATTTTCTAGGTTTTAGACCCCCACCCTGTCCGTACATAGGACTTTCACCAAACCCCTATTTTTAAGGGTTTTAGGAGCATGTTCACCAGTCTGAGTTCTTTGATTGTACAAAGTGTCCCAATAATCTCCACTATCCTTCTCCTTGCATTCATTTAACAAGGATACATATTCCTACATGCTCCAACCATTTATTGGCACAAACCAATCCAATTAGCAAACTTTCTTGCTACTGTTCTACACAAGCCCCTAACTAGAATGCCTTTGCACTCGCCTAGGGCTTGATGGAAAAATTAGTTCCCCTACACACAATGACTCCACAAACCATAGTTACACTATATACAAGGTCCCCTACTTTATTCCAAGTGGTCATAGCTTTCCAACCACGGGAACTCAAGTGGGACTCATATTTACAAAGACTGATCCAGAACAAGACAATGAACCAGTAAAACAAAAAGAATTTACAAAATGATAACTTGAAGGGCCAAAATACCAAATTAACTCCACAAAGAACAACTACATGAAAAAAAACAAAGTTTCAGTGCATTAATTCATTCCATTCAATCCATTAAAGTTCTGGATGATGGCTCTATCACAAAATACAGTCAAATTCTTTGCTTCTCAACACACAGTTCGTACACTAACACAATTAACCCCTAGATTAGGGTTTGTTTGACCTTATATAGGTTATCCCTTTGTGTTCAAACCCTAAGGTCAATATTTGGGCACCATTAAATCCCTTTCCTATTTTTTAGGAAATGTTGTCATGACAACTTTGCAAAGTTGCAAAGTTGTCATGAGAAACTTTTACAACTTTTGCCACTTTGCCATTCCACTACTCTCAATGGTTTTATTATACTCTAAACCATTACATCAGACCTTAAAACACTTTAAAACATTAAAATCACAAGTGCCACTCCATTTGGGAGTATTGATCAAACTTTGACTCTTTGTTGACTTTCCTAGGACTTTGACATTAAAGCCTAATTGATCATCACACCAAACACTAGACTCTAAACACTCTTACCACTAAAAACACACCAAAAAAACCTTGGGACTTTATATTTTTTCCTTATTACCTTGATTTTTGGCTAAACAAACCTACAAGCCAAAATCTTTGAATATCTTCATAAGACCTTAAGGTGTTCCTGCACCAAGGCTGAGGCATGGCTCTTGAGTTTGGAGTGGTGCTTTGGGTTGTGTCCTAATGGGAGAAACATGAGAGCATGATTTTATATACACTTGCTGAGAGGGACAACCTCTACATGGTGGAGACATGAAGAAATTAAGATTAACCTGACTATAGACACCATCAAATAGGACACCTTATTAGAAAGGTTCATAGACAGATATCTATCAGACAAATTTATGTAGCATCACATAGATGAGTTTCATGACCACCAACAGAGGGGACTTATAGTGATGTAGTATGAGAGAAAGTTCCTCAAGCTCTTACCCCATGTAGACTACATGAGAGATGAGAAGCTTGGGTCAACCTCTTTGTCAAGGGGTTGAATGTTTCTATCTCAAGCCATGTATGTATGGAAACTCCAGTGAGCCTTTGAGAGTCTGTAGAGAATTCCTTAATAGATAAGGAGGTCCAGGGTAGAGCACATGATCGGTCTTAGAACTAAAACCCTGCACTACAAGCTTCCAGCTTTTAGAGACCCCCTTGGAAGGGGAATCAGAGGCATTCATCAGGGTCTTTTAGAACCCCTCAACCCCAGCACTAGAAGACTCAGTAGAGTTAGAGAACTAGGCCACCACAAGGACAACAAGGCTCTAATCCCAAGAATTAGCAGTCACAAGGTCCTAGGATAGACCAAAGATCATAGGGTTCTTATGCACCTCCAACACAGACTCAACAGTCCTCTCAAGGTGGTTATAGTGGATCTAGTAGGACAGGGGCCAACAGTATTCTAGGCCTCCAAGAGTTTAGATTTAGACATGAGGACCATGCTACACTTGTAGTGTCATGGGGAACATTTCTATGGAGTGTCTCTAGGCAGGTAGTCAGCGCATAACAACATTTGAGCCCACATTGGGAGACATGGGTAGATCTTACAAAGTTTTTGCAGTGGTTGATAACCATCAGGCCGAGCACTTGGCCGCTATTATAGAGGCTACAATTATGATCCATGGTATTAGCATTACTGTATTGTTTAATTTGGGAGCTATTAATTCTTTTATTTCTCCATTGGTAGTGGCTCATTACGAGCTAGTAGCAGCTAGGCAAGATGTTAGTTGGGAGGTCGAGTTAGCCTCGGGAGCTAGAGTGTATGTTAGATCCCTTGTCAGAGATTGTCAGATATAGATTGGAGACATGACCACTACAAATGACTTCCACATTATCCCTCTAGATTATTATGATGTAGTCCTTGGCATGGATTGGCTTTGCACCCATAGTGCCAAGATGGACTGTATATAGAAGAGGGTAGTGTGGGTGGATGGTTATGGTACTCCTACAGTGATTTTAGGAGTTCAAAGGCCCATATTCCTTCATGTGATCTCCAATATGAAGCTTAAGAGGTGCATGTGTAAGGGATGTCAGTTATTCACCATTACCATCAGTGGAAGAGAGGAGGCAGAGGGAGAGCCTTCCCTCGATGATCATCCTATATTACTAAATTTTTCAGATGTTTTCCCCTTAGAGCTACTTGGTATGTCACCACCTAGGGAAGTTGAATTTCATATATACCTTGTGCTAGGAGCCAAGCCAGTATCTAGAGGACCTTACAAGATGACCACTTACGAGCTTGATGAGATCAAGATTCAGTTGGAGGAGCTCTTGGAGAAAGGTCATATTCGCCCTAGTGTTTCACCTTGGGGTGCACCTATCATCTTCGTTAAGATGAAGGATGGATCTCTTAGGTTGTGTATAGATGACTATCAAATGAATAAAGTAACCATTAAGAACTGGTATCCACATTCTAGGATTGATGATTTGTTTGACCAGCTTTAGGGTGCCCGAGTGTTCTCTAAGATAGATCTAAAGTCAGGGTACCATTAGTTACGGATTGTGGAGAGTGATATCCATAAAAGTACTTTGCGTACAAGGTATGGTCACTACAAGTTTACTATGGTTCTATATGGCCTCATGAATGGTCCAGCTATATTCATGAGTCTCATGAATGGAGTATTCTATACATTTTGGATAGATTTGTAGTAGTATTTCTGGATGACATCTTGATATATTCTCAGAATGAGGAGGATCATGAGGAGCACTTGAGATAGGTTTTGCAGTGCTTGAGAGATAATCCGTTATATGGCAGCTTGTCAAAGTGTGCATTTTTTCATATCAGAGGTCCATTATCTTGGACATGAGATATCAGGTGATGGGATCACAGTCAACCCATCAAAAATTAGAGCCATTATAGATTGGCTTGCGCCTACCACTGTGACTAAGGTCAAGAGCTTCATGGGTTTAATAGGCTATTATAGACAGTTTTTTGAGGGGTTTTCTAGAGTGGCACATCCTATCACATCTCTTTAGAGAAAGGGAAATAATTTTGAGTGGACTGAGAAGTGCGAGAGAGCCTTTCAATAGCTCAAGAGGCCTCTTACTAGTGCACCTATCCTTGTAGTACCAAATCCTTCAGTAGACTTTGTAGTATGCACAAATGCATCTTTAGATGGTTTAGTAGTTGTCCTTATGTAGGGTGGTCAAGCTATTACCTATGAGTCTAGGAAACTTAAGAATCATGAGCTTAACTATGGTACCCATGACCTTGAGCTTGCAACACTAGTGCACGCTTTAGTGAGATGGGGACACTTCCTCTTAGGCCACCGCTTTGAGCTTCATTCAGATCATTAGAGCCTATAGTATATATTTACTCATTCAAACCTTAATGCTCAGCAAATGAGATGGATGGAGTTCTTATGCGAGTATGATTTTGATGTTCATTAAAATAAGGGGAAGGAGAGTGTTGTCGCAGATGCATTGAGTCAGAGACGACATGAGCTTTCTTCTATGTCCATTGGCACAGATTTGAGGGGGCATATACTACAAAATTTGCATGAGGATGAGTTTTATTTAGAGGTGTAGACACCCTAAATTGTCCTTTTTCATTTCTATATTAATTTAATTAATATTGCCTATAACAATATAGTTAATTCTTATAGATTAACTATATTTGTTATATTCGACTATTTATTTAATTTTATTAAATAAATTCATCACCTTGTATTTAAATTTAATTTAAATACTATCCNNAATATATTAAAATTTATTTTAATATATGTTTCCTCCATATTTCTTTTAAATAAATTTTATTTATTTAATCCCTCCATTTTCTCTAAAATTCTTCTAAACCTCATTTAAATTAAATTTAATTTAATTTAAATCTTGCTTCTCCTTACTTTTGGCTAAAATCAGTCTAATCACACTTAAAAGGTAAATAAACCCATTTTAGCCTTAATCACTTGCACACACATGTGACTTGAAAAGTCAACTCCTCTCTCTTTAACCACTTAATCTTAGCCACTCATTCCTTTTGCCTCTTAATCTCCTTCACTCCCACCAAAACCCTACCTAACCCTCAATCTCAGCCACTCATTTTCCACCTCTTAATCCTAGCCGTCCATTTTTCATAGCAAATCCATAAAAGGAGGCCTCACTCCTCATTTGCAACTAGTTAGTAAATGAGAATGAGAACTAATGAGAACTAGAGTAACTAGCTAGTGATTGCATTTTAGAGCATTTTCTTGAGCATGTCTTAGTCTTCATCCTATTTAGCTTTTTTGAGCATTAGATCATCTAGATATTACATGTTAGGTAATAAAAATCAATATTAGATTATTCCATCTTGCATCTTCATTCTAGATTTGTTATTGCATTCTCAATCTTCATCATGTGAAGCTTGGGGCAAGTTCCTCATACTTGTCCTCAATCCCTTCACCATCATCTAGCTTGCATCATAGTGGGATTTATTGCATTGTGTTGGGAGAGCACGCCCACAAAATCTCTAAGAGCAAATCAAACGAGTCTTGGGTGCACTCGTTTTGGCTCATCGGAGGTTGTAGTGAAAATTTAGTTGTATTTCAAGTTTCTTGCATGCTTTTAACATTTGATATATCTTGTATATGCATGTTTTGACTTGCTGTGCAGCTACAGGGATTTTCACTGCATACAAGAGGTATGTTAGTTGGTCCGATCTTAGAGACCCCTTGAGGGGAGATATGTTGATTATTCTTTGGAGTCCAATGGACTTTTATGTTATAGAGGGTGTATTTATGTACCTTCTTTCTAAGGATTGTGTTATTTTATTATACTTGAGGCTCATAGAGTACCCTATGCAACACATCCTAGAGTTAATAATTTACATGCAGATTTGAGGAAACTTTATCATTGGTAAGGTATGAGATTGCAGATTGCTAGGATTGTGGCTAGTTGTCTTCAATGTCAGAGGTTTAATGCAGAGCATCGCCATCCATGTGGGCTTCTTCAGCCACATGAGATACTAGAGTGGAAGTGGGACACTATGTCCATGGACTTTGTTGGTGTTTGAAAATGTTTATGCTACTTAAAGCTGCCAATATACCTTGAGACTCTTGTTAAGAGTGGTTAGCTCCAAGTATGAAAGCTCTGCAAGACAACTAGACCAACTATAGGGACAAGAATTCCCTATGCACTTTTGGCTCTATTAGACCAAGGCGGGTGCACCTAATCTAGATTTGATATAACTTTTACAAATCTTCACTTACTTTTGGATTTAATAATAGATCTATGATAAGAAAGTGTTGAATGTTAACTAGACATTCATTGACTCTCAATTATCATATAGGACAAAAAACAACAACCACAAATAATAGAGAATTGAATATGGTTTTGATGTTTAAAATGGAGAACATATCCAAACTCTATCATACATGCATCAACAAAGAGTAAACTATCTCTTGATCAATGCCTTATCCATTGGGCCATCTTTCAAATCCAAATACTGAAATGGAAGACAACTTATTGAGCAAGACTCATAGCCATAAACACAAATATCTCAGATTATACACTTAATTATAAGATCCTTAGGCATATACATTAAATGAATCTATGTTCTATCCAAAGTATACTTTAATCCAATCCTAAATGAGAACTATGGAATAGAACACATACATGGATAACTGTATGTAATGGATTATAAAATCCAAAACTCATACAATGAAAGCCAAGGAGAGACTTGAAACTGTAACACTTATATTAAGTATAATGAGTCAAAAGTCTGTAACAATATGACCAAATGACTACACCATTCAATAACTTGCAAAAGATCAAATAACTATCTATCTTATCATGAATTATAGTCTAACATGAATCTTCTATATCCCTGGAACTAAAACCTTGGATTTACACTTTAGAAGCCAAAAATTTTGGAGCCCTTACAATTGAGAAAAGAGAGGGATAAATAGGAGAAGGAAAACCCTAGAAGAGGGATTTTTCTGATAGCAGTCCTTCTTAACAATTAAGAACATTCCTTCTTGGCTGGTCTTTCTCTAAAAGATCATGAAAAGATTTGATCTGACATATCACTCATCAAGTTGCAAGAAAAGATCTAATCTCATAAATGTAGAGCACTCACGACATGGGCAGAAACATCGCAAAATAGGAAGTGGACGAGAAACATATGAGACCACCATGCTGCATTGAATGCTTCCAAGACCATAGAAAACATCCCCAGCCACTCAAATGGTGCCATTAAAATTGATCATCAAAAAATAAAACCGTGAGCCACTCCCCTGCATATCTGAGAACACCCAACCATGACAAAAAACCCTTCAAAGACCTTTAAAATATTCAGATTACCATTACAATGGCTAATCCTTCTGGCACTAAACACATCAATGACCAAGATCAAGTCCTTTCTTAAATTTTTAAAACATGACCATCGATCAACTTTAAGTTAACCAAGCCCAACATAGATCATACCATGCATCATGTAGGAACACTGTCTTGATGGTTAGATCATGTGAATCTTTCTTTTGAGTCATTACCCCCACCGCACGATCTATCAGGACCTTCCTGCACTTTAATTTTTTCTTTGTCCTCAGCCTGCACTTTAACTTTGGTCAGCAGGTCTCTTCTTATCTCTAAGTTGCCAGATTATTTGACTAACCCTGGTTCCATTTGGAGATTATACACACGCCACAAGATTAAGATCAAATCAATGGCTCGCTCCAGATCTCAAAAAGAAAAATAATCTTTTACTTTTGTCTAGAGATTACGCGCAACCCGTAGATCTTCATGCATATCAACGGCTCAAATTTGATCCTTGGAAACCTCACATTAACTTGATCCTGACTTAGGTTCATCTAGAGATAACGCAACTAAAGAGAATCACCAAGTTGTGAGAACTTTCTAAACCTCATATTTTATTTTGAGATTACACGAGAACCATAAGATCCTTTCTTTAATCAACAACCCAGATCGTATCTATGAAAATGAACTTTGGTTCAGAACTTAACCATGCTTAACTCAAGGTCTATCTAGATATCACATGACTGAATAGATCTCCAAGTTGCAATATAAAAACTTAACTCCTACATTTGCTTAGAGATTACGCGCGAGCCACAGGATCAAAACAAGATTGACGATGCGTGTTAAGTTTCCAAATATATCATGACATCATGTTTTTATGTGAGATTAAGTCCCAAAGATTCATCTCTTCTCTGATCAATGATCCTCGCCAGGTCTCTGAATAATTCTATACTTCATCAAATCTTTTGAGATTAAACGCCAGCCCCAGATCTCTGCTCTGATCAACGACCAAGATCCCTCTGTGCAAAATCCACTTGAACTCTGACTTACCTTTCTTAACCATGATTAAATATGGAGATTCAATGACTGAAGGAAACTTGAAGTCACTGAATACTTTTTCTTAACTCAAGTTACATTACAAAATCACGCACCAACCCTACGATCATGTCAGAAATAGAACTCAATCAACGACTTGTGTTGAATCTCTAAATAAACTTGTACTTTGTCTTACTTAACCTGACCTTTACTGTAGTTAAATCTAGAGATTGGGAGATAAACATGATCTCCAGGTTGCTAGATCATTTCTTAACCCTTCAATTTGTCCCGAGATCACACGCAGGCCACATGATCAACACAAGAACTTAACAAGATCAATGACCTGCATTAAGTCTCTGAAAACATTTGTACTTGGCCATTTCCTTTTGAGATATAGAAAAAACCACACATATCTGGCAAGATCGAAGATCCTCATTTAATCTCAAAACATTTCACTTAACCATGATTCCATTACGAGATCATGCAACCAGAGAGAAAAAGTAACCCTTCCCTGACCTTGGGTCTATCTGGAGATCATGCGACAACTAAGTCTCTGAATTGCTGAAGGAAAAACTTAACTCATGGTTTTATTTGAGATTACATGCAAGCCAAATGATGAAACCAAGAAAAGAACAAGATCTATGGCCCTCTCTTAATCTCCAAAAAAACACTGACATCACCTTTGTCTAGCGATCATGCGCCAACCACACGATGAAGACCAAGACAGAGTGTTAGGGTTTTTTCTTGCAGGGCCTCTAAAGATGCTTGAATACTTAAATAACTCTATGACTCCCAATGCCTTTGATACTTTGACTCAAGCAAGAGAAAACACTAATTGATGAGGTATTTTGATAACACTGGGGATACCTATTATCACCTCCTTTTTTGAGATCCACAAACTCAAGCAGGTCTTACCTATGACTGATTACTGACTTGACAGTATCTTTAGAGTGGATTTTACTTATGTGTTGAATGCTCTATTTTTATATGAACATGTATATAGAAATGCAGATAACTATGACTATTCTGAGAAAAATCTTGACAATCCAAATCAATATCTTAATGACAGCAGACAACAACATAATAGGGAATTTCATCTTTCTTTCCTTTTACAATTCTTGTGAATCTAGGAGGAATAACCTATTTGATTTACTCTTTAAGAAATAAAAAAAATTCAATTGTAATCACTATGAGTACAATTGATTTTACACAAATATTCTGAAAGTAATTGGTTTGAATAGTATTGAATATTTGGATGATGATAGATTACCAAACAAGTTCCTAGACCAGTGCCTATCCTTGGGCTTATAGAATCAATAAATGAAGATCCATAGAAATATAAAAATAGAATACTGTAAGATGCCTTACAACCTACATGCAACTCAGATAAAATTCCTTACAAACTATCCTGTCACCTCTACAATATTGTATCAAATCTTTAAATATTGTTATGCTCCCTGAAGCTACTCACAAAACTTAGTTCTTTCCTTGAAAGAAACTTGCAAGCAATTAGATAGCTACCTTGTAACTAATATGCTTAAAATGCCTTACAGATTTAAACATGAAAGAGCATACACAAAAAATAAAGAGACAACAATAAGATAGAGTAAAGTTGCACTGTATTTTATTCATATGTTTCTACTTCAATACATAAAAAGCTCAAAAAGCTCAAAGACATAGACTGAAATTTAGAAAGTCTGGTTTTCAATATATTTCATCTCTCTAACTATTACAATTTTTTATCTATATATAGGTCCTTAACCATCTTGGAATCCTTAAAATTAGGATGCAACAAGCTTCAGATGGTTTAAGGAACCTAACCCTAAAAGTATAGAAAAATAAAAGTATAGAAAAAGACAAGAAATGAGAATGTAGTGATGACATGTAACTAATTGAATGTTTGATAATGTTAAGTTGAAGATGATGCAAGACATTAAATCAGTTAATGGTTTCTATTGTCATTGATGTCAACTTGGTATCATCTATATGGTCATACACATAATGCCAAAGACTTCATAGAATCAATGGAACAATGGTTATGCTTTCAACAATGCATAAAAGTCAAGTATTCACTAAGTGACAGACAACACCGGTAAAGACGGAGATAAAGTCACAGTGATGCCCGATGAGCAGAAGGCAGTGTTTCTTGATGAAGTAGAATCAAAGGATGCCTAACGAGAAAGATCCAATGATGCCCGACAGACAGAGATCTCGAAGCTAACTGAAGTTGCACCGACAGAACTGACAGTTTTCGCCGGTGACAAACTGCAGAATTGACAGACAGAACAGAGAGATCAGAAAATGACAAAATATCTAGCTGTTAGAGCTTAAAGATAGACTTAACTGGTTTTTTTATTTATTTTTATTCAACCACAGTTAAAGCAATTGATTTATACAGTTGGCAAGAAGATAACTACGAGATAAATCAGGAGTTAAAGCCGTAAATCAAATTGGCTGGATTGTTTTTCACGCCAAGAATCAAGAATCAAGAATCATGGAAAATCATGTCTATATAAGAGACAATCATAATTCATTTCCACATGCACTCAGATATGGGGGAGTGAATTGAGAGAAGATGCTGAAGAGAAACCGATGAAGGATAAACTTCATGTAGTCCTGATCAATCAAGCTAAGGGAGAGCTAAAGAATTTTGCAGACACTGATAAACAGTGAAGCACAGCATCACAAAGTAGAAAGAGTGAAGTAAAAATGAATTGAATTGATACATTGATCAGAGAGGTAAAGTACATAAATAGATCTGAATATCTGCAATTCAAAGTTGCATTAGAAAATAGTTCATTGTGTTTCAGTTTAACCATTGAAGCATTAAGTCTCTTAACAGAGTAGGACTTAACCATCTTCTATAATTGAGGTATATCCTAACAGATTACCAAAAAGGTTGATTCATGATAGTAGCAGTGGTCTTACCTAAATCCTATTGACAGTCTAAGAAGGAGGCTGATTCAAGGATG
>MU223274.1:866579-887609 GCA_018584345.1 Thuja plicata
ACTGAACAAATAATTTCATTAACACATCCTCATGAGTGATATTTAAATCATCAACAAAATCAATGAACTTTCTTAAATGTGTTTCACAAGAAATAACATTGTTACCTGCAAACTTTGGGAGCTTTTCAACTATATCACCTACATCTTTAGGGAAAGCATTCGGATATCCAGGGATACCAACAAAGTTAAATTGTTTATACCTTTTAGTATGCAATGGTTTCCTTTGAAAACTATCATTCTCTTTGAAAGTAGTAGCTTTTTCTTTAGAAGTAGTAATATTCTTTGGCCCCGCATGAGAATACCTTGAAGACTGCAAAAAATCTATTTTCTTCTTCATTTCAATTGTTGCAGCTTCCATTTGTGCCTTTTCCAACATTTTCTCCATGGTTTCTTTTTCAATTTTCAACTTTTCCAAGTCAATATCCAACTTGGACATTTGCTCTGTTAAAGGCTTCTGAAACTTAGGCTCTTGATTTTTGTATTCACTCATCTTTTGTTTACCTTTGTCCTTTTGTGAACTAGAAGCCTTACAAGTGAGTGGTATTTCCTGGTCCTTTTGAGACCTCTCTGTATCTTTCATATTTTGATTTCTTGATGATCTTCTTTCGCTCTTATCAACATCCTTATGCTCATGTTTTTTCTTTCTCATTTCTCTCTCCCTTTCCATTTGTTGAACAAGGGAAAGTTGTTTCATGATGAACTTCTCATTTGCTAGCATATCAGAGGGAGCATCTTTAGAATCTAAACTAGATGTACTTGTCTCTTCTCTCTCATTTGAAGTAGAAGTGACTGTAGGTGTTTCTAATACCCTTTCGGCAGCTTCTTCATACTCTGAAGTATTTCCATCATGAGAATGTTGATTGCTATTCATATCTCTTCTAACATTACGTTCTTTACCTCTTGGAGGGGTTTCATCCATACTAACTTGGTTTCTCTTTTTCCTCCAAGACATTTCCATCCTTGAGGATGACGGGATTCCACCATATAAAACCTTCTCAAGATCATTTCTCACCCTTGACCTAGTATTCATTCTAAGAGATATTTACTAAATTTGCACTAATCTCAGAGATTTCTTTGGAGTTGCTACCCAATGATTTGGAATGAATGAATACTTATCAAAGAACAATTTTGACAACTAAAATTGGTATGATTTGTAATTACTTAAAGTCCCCAGCTGAGTCACCAATTTGTTAGGTGAATCGGATGGGAAAAACTCAACTATAACTTGATTCAAACTTTTAAAACAGCACCAGAGATATTCTAAAATTCTTAACAAGACTTTAAAATCTCTTTCCCCAGCTGAGTCGCCAATTCATTAGGGTTTTTTCTTACAGGGCCTGTAAAGATGCTTGAATACTTAAATAACTCTATGACTCCCAATGCCTTTGATACTCTGACTCAAGCAAGAGAAAACACTAATTGATGAGGTATTTTGATAACACTGGGGATAACTATTATCACCTCCTTCTTTTTTGAGATCCACTAACTCAGGAAGGTCTTACCTATGACTGATTACTGACTTGACAGTATCTTTAGAGTGGATTTTACTTATGTGCTGAATGCTCTATTTTTATATGGACATGTATATAACAATGCAGATAAATATGACTATTCTGGGAAAAATCTTGACAATCCAAATCAATATCTTAATGACAGCAGACAGCAGCATAATAGGGAATTTCATCTTTCTTTCCTTTTAAAATTCTTGTGAATCTAGGAGGAATAACCTATTTGATTTACTCTTTAAGAAATCAACAAACTTCAACTGTAATCACTATGAGTACAATTGATTTTACACAAATATTTTGAAAGTAATTGGTTTGAATAGTATTGAATATTTGGATGATGATAGATTACCAAACAAGTTCCTAGACCAGTGCCTATCCTTGGGCTTATAGAATCAATAAATGAAGATCCACAGAAATATAAAAACAAAATATTGTAAGATGCCTTACAACCTACATGCAGCTCAGAAAAAATGCCTTGCAAACTATCCTTTCACCTCTACAATATTGTATCAAATCCTTAAATATTGTTATGCTCCCTCAAACTACTCACAAAACTTAGTTCTTTCCTTGAAAGAAACTTGCAAGCAATTAGATAGCTACCTTGTAACCAATATGCTTAAAAATGCCTTACAGATTTAAACATAAAAGAGCATACACAACAAATAAAGAGACAACAATAAGATAGAGTAAAGTTGCACTGTATTTTATTCATATGTTTCTGCTTCAATACATAAAAAGCTCAAAGACATAGACTGAAATTTAGAAAGTCTGGTTTTCAATATATTTCATCTCTCTAACTATTAAAATTTTTTATCTATATATAGGTCCTTAACCATTTTGGAATCCTTAACATTAGGATGCAACAAGCTTCGAATGGTTTAAGGAAACTAAGCCTAAAAGTACAGAAAAAGACAAGAAATAAGAATGTAGAAGTGGTGGGAAGACAAAAACAGAGGATGAGATCTGATCTTCTTTGTCTTCGTCTGGAATCTGGCACCTTTGTCTGACAATGTTAAGGATAGAATCTAATATTCATACTAAGACCAAGTGACCACCATTTTAGGCTAACATACACTTGTCTTTTATAATAACTAACCTCCCTATGCTCAATGGTCAGGCGCCAAGTGTTCCTCTTTATTCTTCATCTAAGATCTCCTCCTCTACTACCATAGGCTTCTTTTTCTTTGGCTTGGTCATCAAGTCCCATGCTATCACTTCATCCTCTGCTCGCCATTTAAAACTATGTATGCTCTGCAGTTGCCCTTTTTGCCTCTCCCATCTAACATCAGTGATGTTCTTAACATCCACTAAAAACTTGTTTATGTCAGTTTTTGCCTTAAAGACCTCATCTAAAATCTTATTAAAACCATCCAAATCTAGATCACATCCTGAAATAAATTCCTCATTGCTTGGCATTCTACTATCAAATTCACTCCTCCAAGGCTCCAAGGCCTTGACCTAATCATCTTCTCCTTTCAAAGGAGGAACAAACCTATTAAAATCTGATGAAAATAGGCTTAATTTAACCTCTATCTGATTCAACTTTCCTTTAAAGAATGATAAGGCTATATTTACCTTTTTTATTTCATCCTCTACCTCTGTAAAAAATTTAGGAAAATCTTATCTATGCTGCTGTAAAGAGGCAAGTTATTCAAATAACTGTACCCTACAAGACCAAGTAACAAAATAAGGGTTCAAAATAGCAATATACCCTAATACTTCAGTATGTAATGTGGTTAATTTATTATAAGCATTAAGGAGGATATCTATTTTGTCTTTGAGTATATCTATCCTATGTTGAAGAATGCATCAAAATACATTTAGGGCTACCTCATTCTTCTTTTTTCCCACATCCTCTGTTTCTACCACTTCCTTTGCTTCAGCTTTCTCCTCTATCTGCAAAAGCTACACAGAAGGGACATAAATCACTTTAGGTTTCTCCTGTAATTGCTTTCTCATCTCAACATTTACCTTATCTTGTTGATGTATCTTTATATGACACAACTCCCTATCCTTTGCTACGGCACTGGTTTCCTCAATCAAAATACCACACTTCTCAGACAATTATTTTGTCTTATCTTCGTTCAAGTGTGCCCAATGTGTCATGATCTGAGAAATCTCAAGATCTCTAGTATTTTGCACAGTCCAGACCATTTGATTCCCCACCATGCTCTCCTGAATATTTACTAGTTGAGGCTTTTGGTCTCTTGGACACAAGTTCCACATGGCAAAGGCTTGTGACTTTGAACTATATCCAAATCCTTTAATCATGTCGCCCATCTGGATCTCACTTGTCAACTTAAGATCAGGTTGTTTTCTAATTTGGTCAATAATGAATGTTGAGGCTAAATCCTAGCCCTCAACAAGAAAAATCCCACTGTTTAAAACCATTTTTCTTGCCTCATCAGGAGAGACATCCTCACTATCAGGGTCATAGGCTTGCAGAGCTAGAAAAGCCTCATTTGTAACTGTCTCTTCACCATCTTTCTTCAATTGTTTCTTGATTTGTTCCTTCTTGTGCCATCTCAAGAAATCTATAAACTCATTAGTTTTAATAAAATTGTCATCACTCAAAAACTGTTGCTGGTGAAGTAACCTTTCATCAATACATGCCTTAAGAGGAAATTCTATGTTCTCTTCTTCATCAAGCTATTGTTTCCTTGATTTTCATTGGACGCTGTATCTCTATGTTGTCATGTCAGCAACTGCCACCTTTTATCATTTTTCATATTTAGCGACCACGTGAATGTGCAGTATCTCTTTGCCGCTGATCATGTTTCTTAACCCTCAATTCTTCTGGAGATCTAGCAACTGCATGATTTCCTTTACTTGACTTAACCATGGTTAACTTCTGGTGATCACGCGACTGAATGACTCCAAGTCGCCAGATCAAATGCTTAACCCAAAGTTTATTCGGAAACCCCACGACTAAAATTTACCTTTTATCTTTTAACTGTTATCGCTAAGTCTCTAAATGTTTATTTCTCTTTATGAGACCCCGCGACTGACCTTAGTCGCCCAATCATTGATTAAAAATGCTACTTGATATTTCTTTCAGAGACTACGTGACATAGCTTTATCCTTTAATTTCAATTTAGAGACTATGCGACTAAAGCTAATCTCATTGTCACGAGCACTTTTTACTCTTATGCAAATTTGATAGAGACTTAGCAACTACTATTGATCTTTTCACATTCTACATCTAATGGCTCCGTTAAGTCACTGAGTATATTTTTAAAACCTTAAATCATTTGGAGACTACGTGACTAACCTTTGTTCTTTTCACTGTGGACATGTGTCTCATCTTAACTATTTGTCTCCAAATCACTAAAGAAACGCTGACTTAGCATTTTTAACCAGCGACTACCCAACTACCATATACTTCAATCACCTTGCAATTTGTCACAACGTCTCGACATCTTTTACTTAACTAACTTTTTAATTGGAGACTACGTGACATAAGCATTTAACTTGTCACTTAACTGTGTTATGATCTAGAGACCCCACGACTAAAGTAATCACTAAGTCTCATGAAAATTCACTAACTACATGATACTTTGCGTGACACTGCGACTTAACTGCTTGTCTCCATGTTGCCTGATGACGTGTTTCTGCATTGGAAGACTTCGCGACTAAAGGGTTTCGCTAAGTCTCATAACTTATAAGGAATATTCTCTTTCTTTTTGAGACATCCTCACAACAGCTAATCGCCAAGTCTCATGAGAATTTGGAATATGCTTTTAGGATTAAGTGACTAGGTGACTATTAAAAAGCACATGACTCTTATAACTTAAGTTTCTCAAAAAGGTAATGCAAAATTAGAAACTCGATTATGATTTTAGGGCTTTTTTGCATTTTGACCTAGAAGATAGCTTAAGGTTTTGGGTTTTTGCACTATTCATGTGGATTTTGACCTAAAAACACAAAATTTTCATAGGGATACTTAAAAAATGAGACAAATCTTCTAATTTGGGATAGAACTTGGCATGAACACAACAAAATTTTAGGGCAAACCAACAAGACCAGGAATACAACCAACACAAAGTAAGATGTACGGTGCATTAAATCTCCAAATATTCCATGAGTTTGAATTTTATCCTGAGATTACATGCCAGCCATGAGATGAAAACTCAAAGAGAACTTGATCGACGACCTGTGCTTAATCGTTGAATGAAAAAGAATATTCGGTCAAGGTTACGAGATTAAGAGATAAAGGCCCGAAAAGGCGCACATGACTTAAAAATTGACTTAAGTGACTTGGAAAAGTACTTTAAAATTAGAACAAGCCATGAGGGTTTAGGGTTTAAGACATAGACCTTCCACAAATACTTAGTGTTTTAGGCTAGAGACCTAAAACAAATTCAGAAATTAGAGCAAATGACATAGCCAGAAATTTTTTTCAGAAAAAGGGCTAACCGTGGCTCCGTGTGGGGATGCATGCCTCTAGAAGGCATGGAAAGGATCTAGAATCCCTAGGAATAGCAGACCATCTATAGGGAAAATAAACCTAACCTAAAGTAGAAAGTAGGAAACAACAGAAAATAAATCTACCTACAAGCAAAGATCAAGATCTCTGCAAAATTATTCACTGATCTGAAAAATCAAACGAGTCTTGATGGTTTGAACCATCACCAATTTTCTTATGCATCTTGCCTCTATCATAGACAAATTTTTTGGATCCCTTTACTAGAAGAAAGCTGAAACAATTTCTCTCATCTACCTGATCCAACTTATTGTCATGCACCATTAGCTCACCACAAAAAATATAGTTATGACATCCATCATCTGAGCTAAAAATAAAATTAGACAAGAGAAAAACATGTGGCATATGTATCTGACACTCATCAGTTAGAAAAAAGGTACCCAATGCAACCATCAACATTGTCTAATTCATTACCACATCTTGGGGAAATACCATCCAGCTGAGAAGAGCACTTGCATTCTGCCTGGTTACTGGTATTACTATTTGTAACATCTAGTTCCTCAAAGGAGAATAGATCAGAAACTGAACAGGAAGAATGTTGATCATCCTCATCATACCATGAAATCTCAACACCATGATCCTTATTCTCCTCTATAGATAAACCAATTTGCACCACATCACTGGTTTGCACATCCATATCAGGATTCTTTAAAGAATCCTCTTGCAAAGTATCAAAATTATACAAACCATAAACCTGTTGGTGGGTGGGAGGGAAAACATCAATACACTCATTAAAAACATGTGTAACTTGAGAATTTGAAAGACCATGCTTCAATGGTTTAATGAAATATTTAGAATCAGAACAAGATTCAAAATCTACATAGCTATTCCAATCAGCATTCCACGTTGTATCAGGAATACCTTCATCCCTTGAATTTGAGAAAACATTGATGTTCTCACAAGCTGATAAATCAAATTCCATCTTGTTGCAGCCAAGTAATGCAGAAGCGCAAGGAGAATCATAAACACACATGTCAAAATCAGAACCTACTGACTCATACTCTCTGTCAAAATCAATGTGTGTTGGGTGTGATGGTTCAGAGCTATCCCTCCCTGAATATATGAGATATTCACAAGAGAGAAACTTTGAAATTTGTTCACTATGAAGTGCACCATTGTCATCATCTTCACCCTCCTTTGATAGGTATTCACTAGCAGCATTTTCACTTATCCAATCATCTTCTTCTTGGTGACTGCACAAATCTTCTACCTTATACTGAGAAGAAGCATCACTTTCATGATTATAAGAGAGAGCATCCACACTAGATACATCTCCTTCATAAGTTCAATCATTCTCAATAACAACACTACTAGATACAACCTCAAGTGTATCTTCAAGTTCTAGATCTACAAAACTAGTTATCCAATACCTAATATACACATACCATTCTTCCCTCAAGGAGGTTGGCCAATGGGTTGATTCAGGGAAACAAAGTTCCAAAAAAAAACCAAGAAATATAGACTCTGAAAGCTTAGTACCCCCTAGAAGATCATCATATGCATCACAAAACCTTTCATAAAATAAAGGTATTGGAAGTTCCCTTCTCCTTCCCACCTTTACTCTTATTAGCAATAAGCAATCCTCTTAGATACCTTGGTCTAACAATGCAAGCTCCTCCTCAAGCTTACCCATTTTGACTAATACAATACTTCCATATGATTTTGCAAAATACAACTCAAAACTTGAAGCATGCAAACTTCTATCCACATCTTATTCCTTTTCTTAGTGCTTAAATCACTACATAAGGAAACATTTACATACTTGAAAAGTAAAATAAATGGATGTGTTGTAGCAGCTGCAAGATACTAATATGATGTCACCTCCAAATCACCTTTTGAAACTTGGTAGAGTCGCCACCTCCTTGCAAAGGAAAATATCTAAATTAGTTGAGAGATCTTTCCCAACTCTGACCCTTTTTAAAATAACAAACTCACAATAGACCTCAATATAGGGTCTTTTATGATTCCTCTCTTGACTATGCTCATAGTCATAGGAGTCCTATCATCTGCTACCTCTATCACTGCAAGTCCACCTCTGTCCTCGTAGTCTTTCTTCAAACATGCACACTGGTGCAAATAAGAGAACTCAGAGTCACCACTCACCAAATGTGAGATAATATTTGTGTCATTTTCAAAACTATGACTTTCAGAAAATACACAATGATAGAAAAGCATAATAGACTCACTCTTAAAATCATGATGAATATCATTTTGAAAACCATGGCTCTATAACCAGACTCTGGGATTGACTTAGCAAGGCAAGGAAACAACTCACCTACACTTAATAATCACTTTTTATTCTATGTCCCCAGTAGAGTCACCATTTTGTTGGTGGCTCAGATGGGTCAAATGATATGATCAATGAAACACCATAGATTCCTTTAAAAGTTCAACAAGATTCTTCCATCTCTATCCCTAGCAGAGTCATCATTTTCTTGGTGTTTGAAAATGTTTATGCTACTTAAAGCTACCAAAATGCCTTGAGACTGATGTTAGGAGTGGTTAGCTCCAAGTATGAAAGCTCTGCAAGACAACTGGACCAACTATAGGGACAAGATTTCCCTCTGCACTTCTACCTCTGTTAAACCAAGGCGGGTGCACCTAATCTAGATTTTATATAACTTTTACAACTCTTCACTTACTTCTGTATTTAACAACATATCTATGATAAGAAAGTGCTAAATGTTAACTAGACATTCATTGACTCTCAATTATCATATAGGACAATAAACAACAACCACAAAATAATAGAGGCTTGAATATGGTTTTGATGTTTAAAATGGAGAACATAACCAAACTCTATCAGACATGCATCAACAAAGAGTAAACTAGCTCTTGATCAGTGCCTTATCCATTGAGAAATCTTTCAAATCCAAATACTAAAATAGAAGACAAATTATTGACCAAGACTCATATCCATAAACACAAATATGTCAGATCATACACGTACTTATAAGATCCTTATGCATATAAATCAAATGAAACTATGTTCTATCCAAAGTATACTTTAATCCAATCCTAAATTAGAACTATGGAATAGAACATATACATGGATAACTCTATGCAATGGATTATAAAATCACAAACTCATACAATGAAAGCCAAGGAGAGACTTGAAACTAAGACACTTATATTAAGTATAATGAGTCAAAAGCCTATAACAATATGACCAAATAATTACACCGTTCAATAACTTGCAAAAGGTCAAAGAACTATCTATCTTATCATGAATTACAGTCTAACATGAATTTGTTATATACCTAGAACTAAAACCTTGGATTCACACTTTAGAAGCCAAACATTTTGGAACACTTACAACCGAGAAAAGAGAGGGATAAATAGGAGAAAGAAAACCCTAGAATTTTTTTGATAGCAGTCCTTCTTCCCGACTGATCTTTCTCTAAAAGATCACAAAAAGATCTCATCTAACATATCACTCATCAAGTCGCAAGAAAAGATCTAATCTCATAAATGCATAACACTCACGACATGGGTAGAAACATCCCAAAATAGGTAGTAGACCAAAAACATATGAGACCACCATACTGCATTGAATGCTTCTAGGACCATAGAAAATATCCCCAACCACTCAAACAACACCATTAAAATTGATCATGGGCAAAGAAAACCTCGAGCCATTCCCCTGCAAATTTGAGAACACGCAACCATGAAAAAAAACCCTTCAGAGACCTTTAAAAGTTCAAATCACCATTACAATGGATAATCCTTCTGGCGCTAAATGCATCAGTGACCGAGATCAAGTCCTTTCTCAAATTTTTAAAACATGACCATCGATAAAATTTAAGTTAACCAAGCCCAACACAGATCCTACCACGCATCATGCAAGCGTAATGTATTGATGGTTAGATTGTGCGCATCTTTCTTTTGAGTCATTATGGCCACTGCACGATCTATCAAGACCTGACTGCACTTTAATTTTTTCTTTGTCCTCAGCCTTTAACCAGTCCTCAACTTGCACTTTAACTTTGGTCAGCAGATCTCTTCTTATCTGTAATTTTCCAGATGATTTGACTAACCCTGGTTCCATCTAGAGATCATACACATGCCACAAGATTAAGATCAAATCAACAGCTCACGCCAGATCTCGAAAAGAAAAAGAATTTTTTACTTTTGTCTAAATATTACATGCATCCTGTAGATCTTCATGCATATATATGGCTCTGATTTGATCCTTAGCAACCTCACATTAACTTGATCCTAACTCAGGTTCATATAGAGATCACACGACTGAATAGAATCGCCAAGTCACGAGAACTTTCTTAACCTCAGAGTTTATTTCAAGATTACACAAGAACCATACAATCCTTTATTTAATCAATGACCCAGATCGTCTCGAAGTCGAAAGATAAATACTTAACCCCTGAGTTTTCTTAGAGATTACACATGAGCCAGAGGATCAAAACAAGATTCATGGTGCATGTTAAGTCTCCAAATATATCATGGAATCATCTTTTTATGTGAGATTAAGTGCCAACCACTCATCTCTTCTTTGATCAATGATCCTCGCCAAGTCTTTGAATACTTCTCTACTTCATAAAATCTTTACAAGATTAAACACCAGCCCCAAATCTCTGCTCTGATCAGCGGCCATGATCCCTCTGTGAAAAATCCATCGTAACTCTGACTTACCTTTCTTAACCATGATTATATCTAGAGATTCAGCGACTGAAGGAAACTTAAAGTCACTGGATACTTTTCCTAACTCAAGTTACATTATGAGATCACGCGCCAGCCCTACGATCATGTCAAAAATAGAACTTGATCAATGACTTGCGCTAAATATCTGAATAAACTTGTACTTCGTCTAACTTAACCTGACCTTTACTATAGTTAAATCTAGAGATTGGGAGATAAAAGTGATATCCAAGTCACTAGATCATTTCTTAACCCTTGAGTTTGTTCCAAGATCACATGCAAGCCACATGATCAACACAATAACTTAACAAGATTAACGACCTACATTAAGTCTCTGAAAACATTTGTACTTGGCCATTTCCTTTCGAGATCTAGCGCAAACCACACATCTCTGGAAAGATCAACAATCCTAATTTAATCTTGAAACATTTCACTTAACCCTGAGTCCATTACGAGATCATGCGACCAAAGAGAAAAAGGAACCCTGCCCTGACCTTGGGTCTATCTAAAGATCACGCGACAATTGAGTCTCTAAATCGCTGAAAGAAAAACTTAACTTGTGGTTTACTTTGAGATTACACGTGAGCCACATGATGAAACCAAAAAAAGAACAAGATCTACGGCTCTCGTTTAATCTCCAAATAGAAAGGCTGACATCACCTTTGTCTAGCGATCATGCACTAACCACACAATCAAGACCAAGACAAAGCAAGATCTACAGTGTGCACGAAATCTCCAAATATTCCATGACTTTGAATTTTATCTCGAGATTACGCGCAAGCCGTGAGATGAAAACTTAAAGAGAACTTGATTGACGACCTGCGCTTGATCATTGAATGAAAAAGAATATTCGTTCGGGGTTATGAGATTAAGAGATAAAGGCTTAGAAAGGAGCACATGACTTAAAACTTGACTTAAGTGACTTGGAAAAGTAACTTAAAATTAGAATGAGCCATGAGGGTTTAGGGTTTAAGACATAGACCTTGCGCAAAGACTTAGTATTTTAGGCCAGAGACCTAAAACAAATTTAGAAACTAGAGAAAAGGACATAGCCAGGAAAATTTTTCAAAAAAAGGGCTAAGAAACCTTATCATTGGTCTTCCTATGTATTCTCATCATCATGATGCCATCATGGTGACAGTTGAAAAGTTGACCAAAGTCGGCCACTTCTCACCTGTGCGTACCACATTCATAGCACTGGTAATAATAGAGATGTTCTTGCACAATATTGTTAGACTTCATGGAATACCCCATACTTGATCATATCAGACATCGATTCTCTCTTCACATCCTCCTTTTGGATGGATTTATAGGCAACATTGGGCACCGGGCTCAATTTCAGTACAACCTATCACCTTGAGATAGATGGGTAGAGAGAGAGGATCAACTAGGTGTTGGATGATATGTTATGCATGTATGTGATGGATCATTATTCTCGATGGGAGGAGTACCTACACTTGGTTGAATTTTCCTATAATAATGAGAACCATATATCATTAGGTATGCCACCTTATCAGGCTTTATATGCTAGACCATGCAGGACACCTTTGAGTTGGGACAGGATTGAGGATAGAGTTTTCATTGGGCCAGATTTAGTCAAGGATATGGAGTCATAGGTAGTCTTGATCAGGAAACATCTTAGAGAGGCTCATGATAGACAGAATAAATATACAAATGTGAAGAGGGTTGATAGAGTCTATATGGTTAGAGATAAAGTATTCTTGAGAGTGCATCCCTAGAAAAGTCCAATCCATTTCATAAAGGGCTCTAAGCTCACACCTCGTTTTGTCAAACCATTCGAGATATTAGAGAGGATAGTCCCAGTTGTATATCATCTAGCTTTTCCACCTAGCATTTCATGCATTCACGATGTGTTTCATGTTTTAGTTTTGAGGAGATGTATTTATGATAAGTCTCATATTATAGATTGGGATGCCTTGTAGGAGGATTCAGATGAACAGTTGGCTTTGGAGCCCATCCACATATTGGCCTTACAGACATTGGCCCTTTGAGACAAAGAGCTGGACCAGGTTAGAGTCCAATGGGATTGTTATGATGAGGTCATAACATCATGGGAGGATGAAACACGTATGATACTTGAGTACCTCCATCTTTTTGATGAACTCCAGGAGGAAGTTCATGCCTAGGGGGGAGGATGTGAGGCCTCACCTCGACCCTTCATAGCATAGCTGGAATTTTCATATTTTGACTTTCATGATGACACACTATTTTGATGTATTATACTCATTTGGACAGTGACTTCATATCATTAGACCTTATATGATGATTTTAATATTATGTTGATGATATTAGATATACTTTTTATGTTAAAATTTACTGATCTTGATGATATGATATAGAGAGTAGATTTAGATTTCTTCTTATTTCATTTGGATTTGATATGGATTTCATGAAATAGGATTCAAAGTGAATATGATGTTTTAAAATTATATATACTTGATGTCTTGATTTTGCAAAGTATTTATAGATGTGCTTTATGTTATCATTAATATATATATATATATATATATATATATATATATATATATATATATATATATATGNTTATATATATATATATATATATATATATATATATATATATATATATATATATATATGGTTTCTTTCATGAGCTACTGATATTTTGATCTGGTCTGCAAGAAATTGACCATAGAATTTAAATGCGAGGAATCAAGGATGGATTAATGTGAAAACCATGTTAAAGCCAATGTTAACTCCAAAGGGAGATATAACCTCATTTTATGTGTTTATTTAGTAAAAGTAATGTTTGAATGATTGTATTAATTTGTAAATTTTGTAATTGTGGTTTATCCACTTGACATACCATGTGTGTAGTATTGTGATGTATTTTATTTTGTGGTGTCAATTGACACATGTACATGTGAGTTGGCATGACCAAGTGAGTTGGAGTTGGTTAGACGCTTACCTTAGAGTCACCTTGTAGTGCCCCTAGGTTAGGTATCCTGGTTGTTGTGCCAAAGGAGGGAATCACATTTTGTAATTTCGCAGGTCAACTCATAGTGGACTTTTGAGGGGTTAAATGAATCCCTAGGGGTTGGTTAGGGTTGGATTTAGGTATCCCAATAGGTTGTTTGAGATTTGCCTTTATGAAAATAGTTGACTATATATTTGTCATTGATGACAACATATAGTATACAACAGTGTTCTGTATTCAATTTTCAGTATGGATATGTTGGAGCCTTGCACGGTCATTTGTATGTTGTAGACATTTATTATGCTATGTTCATACATACAGATCCAGCAGTGCAGTTAAAGTTGAGTTATGTTGATCTGTTCACCAGGTACAATTTCAGAAGATTGTTATTAAGAGTCGACAGTAATTTCATTGTTTCTTTTATTGCACCTATCTTTGGGATATGCGTGTTTGGATTCATGTTTAGTTGTGAGTTAACATTTTTTAAACAAAGGCGCTTAACATGTTTAATCTAAAGTGTGTCATTTGAGTTATTTTGGTGGAGCCGACTCTGTGAAGCGATGTGCCTATTCATTTTGAGTTGTGTGGTTCTAATTATGTTGCGTGCTTAGTTTAGCCGAAAAGAAAGTTGTTGAAAGGATTTCTACAGCCAATACAATAATATCTTTTGAGGAAGATACTTATAGTAGTTCATTTGTGATTGTGAAGACAAATGAGAAGGAAGAGATAGTAGAAAAGAGTAGAGTAGGATGCTAGTTGTATTGGGACAGTAAAGCTATATCATTCACCAGTTGAAGATCTATGTGAAGAAGCAGAGAGTATATACAATTCACTGGAACTGATCAAGACAATAGGTCTACTTAAATAGTTCAATTATCAGATATAGTGTATATCTGGTTTGCAGAAGGTTGCAGCCTTCATCATTTGAGTAGTGTGTTCTTGGACAGTGTGTCCTCACCCCTAATAGGGTTATTTGTAAAAGACTCCTAAAAGGGTCTGACCCTTGACCAGGTCACTGTACTTATTGCATTGTAAAGATCAACTCCTAATAGGGTTGTAATATCTTCTAACATGGATCATTATACTCTAGTGTAGTTCTTTGTAGGTGCTAATTCCCATCGGGAGTTTTACCTATTTTGGTTTCCCCGTAACCAAAATTGTGGTGTTCTATTTTGTGTTATCTTGTTGTATTTATGCTAAATGTTATTATGTACTTAATTGGAGAAAGTAATTAAAACTAGTAGATAATTGATTCACCCCCCACCCCCCCTCTCAGTTATCTCTTGGGACTATTCCTAACAATTGGTATTAGAGCCAAGTGCCTTGGAGAGAAAGCCTAACAGCTTAAGTTAGATCAAATGGCATACTTTAGAAAAGATATTCCTAAGTTTTATGGAGAGAATTATCTTGATTGGAAGAACAAAATGATAACACAACTAAAGTGCATTGGTTTTGAGATCTATGAGGTTGCTACTCATGCAATTGATGTTCCTACTTTGAAAGATCTTGCAGAAGATGATTCTACTATTAAACAAAAGGAGGTATTCACCCAAAATGCAATTGCCAAAGAAGCCCTAATAAGTGCCTTATCTGACAGTGAATTTTTTGAGATTAAGAAGGCAGACAAAGCCTATTCAATATGGAAGTACCTAGAAGACATGTTTGAAGGAGACATCCAAGCAAAGAATGCACGTAGAAAGACATGGAAGAAGAGATACAACAACTTAGAGATGCTACCTAAAGAAAACAACAGAGCTTACAATCAAGGGATTACTGAAGCAGTTTCAGGAATCAGAAACAATGGTGGAGAAATTTTTGAGGAAGACATAATGGAAAAATTGATGACTACATTGACAGTAGATTATGAGAGCAAGATAAACATCTTGGATGAGACTACAATTTTCAAAAGACTTCAAAAGAGAAACCGTGATCAGCAAAATTTTAGCATTTGAGATATCATGATTGAAGATAGAACCTAAAATTGAAACAACCTTCAAATCCTCTGTCCATGGTAATAAATCTATGAGAACTTGTAGTAATATTGAGAAAGAAGAAGTGGATAAAGAACTAGAAGAAATCATTGCTATGATTGCTAAGAAAGAAAGGAAAGGAAAAGGAAAATATGAAGGAGAGTTACCATTCAAATGTTTTTCATGTAACAAAGTTGGCCATTTTGCATCCAAGTGTCCTACAAGAGTCAAGAAGTTTAGAAAAAATTACAAGCCTAAATATACAAAGGAATGCTACTATGTTGAAGATGGTGTGACTGATGATGATTCAGGAGAGGATGAAATTGGATTCGTTGCAATTGAAGATATTGAAAAAATGTTTGATGGAATGGAAATTGAAGATGAAAAGAAAGCACAAGAATTGGCATTAGTTTCCCAAGCAGACATCAAAACAGACTGGATCATTGACAGTAGGTGTTCACATCACATGACAGGAGACAAAGATAGATTTGTACATTTGGATAAGTACAAAGGTGGCATGATTAGATTCGGAGATAACACTCTTAAACCTATCATAGGTAGAGGATCAATCACTCTAGATAGAAAGAAAAAACTATATAATGTTCTGTATGTTGATGGTTTACATCATAACTTACTAAGTGTTGGACAGTTTCTCGATAAAGGATATCAGTTGGAATTCAAAAACAACAAGTGCATTATTAATAACAAAGAAGGAGACATGATTGCATTAGGTTCAAAGACTAAAGGTAATGTCTTTCAGCTCAACTCCAAAGTAATTTGTTTTGTTGCTAAAGTAGATGACAGTTGGTTATGGCACAAAAGACTTTGTCATATTAATTTTGATAACATAGTAAAGATAATAAATGTAAAGGCAGTAAGAGACCTTCCTAGTATTGCAAGACCAGTTGATATTATGTGCAGGGAATGTGTGATGGGAAAGCATGTGAGGAACTCATTCAAAAGCAAACAAAACTCTGCAGAGAACAAATTAGATCTAGTGCATACAGACTTATGTGGACCTACTCAAACAAGATCATACTATGGTGAAAGGTATTTTATTTTGTTTGTTGATGATTTCTCAAGGATGATGTGGGTTGCGTTCTTGAAGGATAAATCTGAATCTTTTGACAAGTTCAAAATATTCAAAGATAAAATTGGAAATGAGTCTGGATTAAAGATAAAGTGTCTAAGATCTTATAGAGGAGAATTCACCCCTGATGATTTTCTTGAGTACTGCAAAGAACATGGGATCAAAAGACAGCTAAGTGCACCTAGAACCCCCCAACAGAATGGAATTTCAGAAAAGAGAAACAAGATCATACTTGACACAGCGCGCACTATCATGATGGAAGGAAAAGTTGCACACACCTATTGGAGAGAGGCAGTCAATACAACAGTCTATACTATCAATAGATTTCAACTAAGGCCAGGCGCACACAAGACACCTTATGAAATTTGGTTTGGTAATGTGCCTATAGTAAAATACTTCAGAATCTTTGGAAGCAAGTGTTACATCAAGAGAGATGATAGTGTTGGTAAGTTTGATGCTAGAGGCGATGAAGGTATTTTTCTTGGTTACTCTACAAAGAGAAAATCTTACAGATGTTTTAATTTGAGGTTGAAGAAAATCATTGAAAGTGCACATGTGAAGATTGATGAGAATTTCATTATTCAAGAGAGATACTATGATTATGCACCTATGATTGAAGATGAACCTAGACCTATCAGTAAAGAAACAGTTATTGAAGAAATGTTTGAATGTATTGATGTATCATGCAATAACCCTGAACCAAGTGAAGAGGAATCATAGATTATAGATGAGAGCGTCACACCTAAAATTCGAAAATACACATCAAGATACCATTCAAAAGAAGATATCATTGGAGATCAAAGTTGTAAAGTTTTGACAATATCTAAAGCAAAAGGTTTAACCGTTGATGAAGATGTATGTTTACTTTCACAAATTGAACCCTTAAGTGTTGAAGATGCTTGTAATGATTCAGATTGGAAAAATGCAATGCAAGAAGAATTAGATCAGATAATTAAGAATGGCAAATGGGAATTGGTCCCTAGACCTTGTGAAAAAAATGTGATTGGAACTAAGTGGATATTCAGAAAAAAAAATGAATGAAGATGGTACAGTGATAAGAAACAAAGCAAGACTGATGTAAAGGATATGCACAGAGAGAAGGAATTGACTACTCTGATACATTTTCCCCCGTGAGAAGACTGGAAGCTATTAAATTGTTTTTAGCTTATGCAACATTCAAGAACTTTAAAGTATATCAGATGCATGTCAAGTCAGCATTTTTGAATGGTGACTTGAAGGAAGAAGTTTACATAGAACAGCTAGAAGGATTTAATTTATCAAACAAACTAGACATGGTATGCAGACTAAAGAAAGCCCTCTATGGACTCAAAAAGGCCCCAAGAGCATGGTATGAGAGACTTGATGGCTACTTGACAAAGATAGGATTCAAGAAGGGAGCAATAGATTGTAACTTATTCATAAGAGAGACACCTGAAGGATTATTACTTGTTTCTATTTTTTTCGATGACATTATTTTTGGAGGTAATGACAAGCTTAGTGAAGAATTTGCTAAAGAGACACAGAGCGAGTTTGAAATGAGCATGATTGGACCTATAAAATACTTTTTTGGATTAAATGTAAAACAGACAGACAGAGGTATATTCATAAATCAGTCTAAATATGTGAAGGAGATATTGAAGACATTCAAGATGGAAGATTGCAAACCAGTAAGCACCCCTATGATAACAGGAAGCAAGCTTTCTAAAAATGATGACTCTACAGCAGTTGACAAAACACTATACAAGTCTATGATTGGAAAAATCATATATCTCATTCAATCTAGACCAAATATTTCTAATGCACTTGGAATTGTTGGAAGATTTACAATTGAACCAAAACAAAATCACTTAATGGAAATAAAAAATAATATTTAGATATTTAAAAGGGACTATAGACTATGGTTTATGGTATCCTAACTCATAAAATGTAGAACTTCATGTGTATATAGATGTAGATTGGGCAGGTTGTCTTGATGATAGAAAGAGTACCTCAGGAGGAGCAATATTTCTTGGAGACAGGTTGGTTACTTGGACAAGCAAGAAGCAGAACTGCATTTCTCAGTCAACAACATAAGCTGAGTATGTAGCAGCAGCATTAAATTGATCCACGATGGTTTGGATCAAGAAGATGATTAAAGACTTTGGAATTTAGATTAATTATCCTATTTTTATTCACTGTGACAAAACTAGCACTATTAATATGTCAAAGAACCCTGTGATGCATGCAAAGAAAAAATACATAGAAATAAAATATCATTTTTTAAGAGAAAAAGTTGCAAAGAGAGAAGTAAAGTTGGATTATGTGAGCACCAAAGACCAATTGGCAGACATATTTATGAAACCTTTATCAAAAGATACTTTTGAGTATCTCAGGAAGAAGCTGGGAGTAATTCCCTTTCCTAAGTCTGATTAGAATTTGTAGCAAGTGCATCAGTCCTTGGTGACTGATGATTGGTTGACTACTCTACTTCAAGAGTAGTACCTGTGCTTATTTGTATTTGGAATCCTTTTCCATTTATGTCAAAGGGGGAGTATATAGTAAGGGGGAACATATACTCTGGGGGAGTATACAGTCATGAAAATAAAAAAACACAGTAAAAAGAGATGTAGCAGTTAAGAGGAACTTTTGATGAGGATATTGAGAAGATTGTAAAACGAAATAAGATACTTTTGGATTGATGGTTTTTTTCATATCATATGTTGCCATCAATGTCAAAGGGGGAGATAGTTGGAGTTTTGCCTTTATGCAAATAGTGGACTATATGTTTGTCATTGATGACAACATATAGTGTACAACAGTGTTCTATATTCAATTTTCAGTATGGATATGTTGGAGCCTTGCACGGTCATTTGTATGTTGTAGACATATTTATTATGCTATGCTCATACAAGAAGATTCAGTAGTGCAATCAAAGTTGAGTTATGTTGATCTGTTCACCAGCTACAGTATCAGAAGATTGTTATTAAGAGCCGACAGTAATTTCATTATTTCTTTTGTTGCGCCTATCTTTGGGATATGCGTGTTCAGATTCATGTTTAGTTATGAGTTAACAATGTTTAAAAAAAGGCGCTTAAATTGTTACATCTCAAGTGTGTCATTTGAGTTATTTTGGTGGAGCCGACTGTGTGAAGCGACGCGTCTATTCATTTTGAGTTGCATGTTTCTAATTATGTTGTGTGCTTAGTTTAGCTGACAAGAAAGTTGTTGAAAGGATTTCTACAGCTGACAAAATCATATCTTTCGAGGAAGATACTTACAGTAGTTCATTTGTGATCACCAAGATGAATGAGAAGGAAGAGATAGCAGAAAAGATCAGAGCAGAATGCTAGTTGTATTGGGACAGTAAAGCTAGATATCATTCATCAGTTGAAGATCTATGTGAAGAAGCAGAGAGTATATACAATTCACTGGAACTATTAAAGATAGTAGGTCTACTTAAATAGTTCAATTATTAGATATAGTGTATATCTATTTTGCAGAAGGTTGCAGCCTTCATCATTGAGTAGTGTGCTCTTGGACAGTGTGTCCTCACCCCTGATAGGGTTATTTTTAAAAGACTCCTAACAGGGTCTGACCCTTGACTAGGTCACTGTACTTATTGCATTGTAAAGATCAACTCCTAACAAGGTTGTAAGATCTTCTAATAGAGATCATTATACTCTAGTGTAGTTCTTTGTGGGTGCTGATTCCCACTAGGATTTTTACCTATTTTGGTTTCCCCATAACCAAAATTGTGGTGTTCTATTATGTGTTATCTTGTTGTATTTATGCTTAATGTTATTCTGTACTTAATTGGAGAAAAGAATTAAAACTAGTAGATGTATCATCTTAAAATGGAAGAACTTCCATGATAAGAATGTTTATCCTTCCTTATGGGATGTTTTTGACCACCATCATACTATCCCCTCATTTCTCCATCATCTCCTGCTTTTGTGCCTATTTAGGACCCTAATGGGGCCTCTTCAGGTACCTTCTATCGCACCTGGCACATTTTCCAGGGGTTTTGACCCCCTGGGTCAAGGTTGACCTCGACCTTGACCTAGGTTAGGGTCAAAATCAACCTTAACCTAGGTCAGGGTCGACCTTGACCTTGACCTAGGTCCCCCTTCCAATTCAGGAAGCTTGTCGGCTTTCGGAGGTCATCAAAAATTCATTTTTCCCGCTTCAAGGTCAGCTGTTTTGGGTTCCGAAGTGGCAAATCCTAAATTGTATTTAATATAGGTACTCTTCTAGGGGCATGGGTCTAATTGGAATTTAATTCTCCTATGTCAGCCTCCTTAGAATATTGTGCCCTAGTTTCATATAAAAGGAAGTTTTCTCCTCTCATTTTCTCTAAGCGATATTGAGCAAGAAGAAGTCTTCTA
>MU223274.1:901686-913610 GCA_018584345.1 Thuja plicata
ATTATATGTATTATTCTATATGTGTGCATTGTAGAATATCAAGAGGGTTCTCAAGCGATTTGGAAGTAATATAATATTTTCCAATGGATTGAGAGATCCTTGGAGTAATGGAGGGTGAGATGTCAATCCTATTTTCTCTATGTTTTGAATTAGAGAATATTAAGTTATGTTTAAATTTTTATTTATCATTATGTAGATTTTTTAATTTATATTGCAGAGTATTGGAAGGTATAAACGAAAGCATAATAGTGATCACTATTGAGAAAGGTACATTTTTTAATTCAATTTTATCTGTTTTATGAAAGATAATTATTTTGCATATACTATTGTAGACTAATATTTAAAATGAATGAACTGTAGGGGGGCATCATGTAGATCTTAGATTTGCAACAATGGAGGATCCAAAATGGCTTGTGCAAGTTCGAAATGAGGAAATTCGCATAATTAAAAGATGGCTAATGCAATATTTCAAGGACCTTCATGCAACAAAGATTTTGTTGGATTACAATAAAAAGAAATATAGTGTTCATTTCTAATCTCGATTTGTTCCTATCTAAAGAGATTGCATTGCTTAAAGTAGAGTCAATAAGTATCAATTATGTGTAATGTATCTCTCTAGAGCTATAGAAATATCTTATAATAGGTATCAATTATGTATAACGTATCTCTCTAGAGCTATGGAAATATCTTATAATAGGTATCAATTATGTATAACGTATCTCTCTAGAGCTATGGAAATATCTTATTTTTGTATTTGGTGCTCAATACAATATCATTGTATTGCTGATATACCTTTGCCTTCAAGAATCAAAACTGATGATTGTATTGTTGTAGTGGTTTTCCCTTTCCAAACCCAACTCTTTTATGAACTATTAATATGTTTTTTACTAGTTATCAGCTTTGTTCAATATAAAATCAATGTGTATCTTAATGTGTGTGGGCTAGCAATCGATCTTTGAGCCTCAGCAATTCAAAATCACATGCCTTGCCAGCTAAAGATATTTTTGAAGTTCATGTGACCAAAAACTTGGAGCTATGGATTTTGGAGTGGCCATTACTTGCAGAGGAATTTTTAAACTACCCTAGTCTACCAGTCCCGCCAAAGGGGTAGCAGATGATTTACCACGCAGCTCTTGTACTTGGACCAAAATATGATAAAAATGTCCAATGGCTCCCTTGCTAGACATGTATACAAAATGTGGAAGCACAGACAAAGCCTGTGAACTGTTTGACAAAATGCTTCAAAAAGCTGTCCTTTCATGGAATGCCATGATTGCAGAATATTCACGAAATGGACTTGCTGAAAAGGCTTCAGAAACTGTCAAACAAATGCAATCTGCATCTGTAAAACGAAATTCGACAACTTTTGCCAGCGTCATTCCGGCCCATGCCCAAATGAGAGCTTAGGAACAGGGTATGGACATCCATCAAAGCATAATGGAAGGGTTATTTTTCCTCAGATACTGTAGTTGGAAATGGTTCGGTATGCAAAATGCAAAAGCGTGGATAAGGCACGTAATCCATTTGACAAAATGCCTCAATCTCATGGAATACAATGATCGCAGGATATATAGAAATGGATTGTATGAAAAAGCTTTAGAAACTTTTAAACAAATGCAATTGACAGTTGTGAAGTCAAATTCGACAACCTTGGCTAGCATCCTGTGTGCCTGTGCTAAAATGGGAGCTTTAGAACAGCGTATTAACCTCCATCAAATCATAATAGAAGGAGAATTTTCGTCAGATATTATAGTTGGGAATGCAAAATGTGCCTGTGCCAAATGGGAGCTTTAGAACAGGGTATTAACCTCCATCAACCCATAATAGAAGGGATTGTTGTCAGATATTATAATTGGGAATGCAAAATGTGCCTGTGCCAAAATGGGAGCTTTAGAACAGGCTATTAACCTCCATCAACTCATAATAGAAGGGGTATTTGCCTGTGCCAAAATGGGAGCTTTAGAACAGGCTATTAACCTCCATCAACTCATAATAGAAGGGGTATTTTTGTCAAAATGGGAGCTTTAGAACAGGGTATTAACCTCCATCAAACCATAATAGAAGGGGTATTTTCGTCAGATATTATAGTTGGGAATGCAAAATGTAGAAGCATATACAAGGTATGTATAACTATTTAACAAAATGTTTCGAAGAGATGTTTTATGGAATACAATGATTGAAGGATATGCACAAACTGAACTTTTTGAATGTGCATGGTTGACCTTTTTGGCTATGTTGGCTATTTTGAAGAGACTAAAATTTATCATTAAGATGTCAATAAACCTGTGTTGATTGTGTGGATATGTTTTCTTGGTGTCTATACATTATTGAGAAAATGTCTCAACCTTACTGTTTTTATAGTTGAATTAAATTATTAATTGAAAAATTGTAATTATCTTTAATTGTTATGGAAGTTGCTAAATGCAATTGTGACAACTTGTAAGATGTTTTATAATTGTCAAAATAGTAAAAGCATAAGAAAGGGAAAGATAAATAAAAGCGTGCATAAGTGAGATGTTTCAAAAGGTGGATAAGATTACAAGATGAAAGATAAAAGTTTCTATTTTATGTTAGTTATGCCTAAATGATTTTGGAAACCATTTGTATTTTTTGTTTTATCTTTTACCTATGTATTTAGTGCTTGAGTTGAAGCATAGACATGCAATTTACAAATTGTTGAAGCAATAAAGTGTTGGAGCTTTGGGTGTGGAGTTTTTTACCTTTCCCTACATAAATTTTGGAGTTATGGTTTGCACTTATTTTGCCATCCATCAGTAATTGTTAATTATCTATTTATTTGGCTGCAATAATTATTAGCATATTTTTCACTGAATGTTTTATCTTGATTTTCAACATTTGGTATCAGAGGCAAGTGAGCTTAATTTGAGAAGGGAACGTCTTTGAAGTGTTTGATTGGATTGTTGTCTACACTGGGAGTGTGTTGTTTTTCTTGCAGTTTCAGATTTGAGATCATAGCTAGCTCATTTTGGTTGGACATTGAAAAGTTCAACGGTTCTAGATATATGAGCTTTGGAAATTAAAGATGGAGGATCTCTTGGAAGAAAGAGATCAGTGAATTGTTGTTAATAAAGAGGAGAAACCAGATACCGTGATGGATGAAGATAGGAAAAAAATAGATAAAAAGCCTCTGGGCACTATTTGTTTGTGTTTATTTGATTTTGTTCTATGGAATGTTTCAAATGAAACTATTGCGTATAAACTAAGGAATATAATAGGAGAGATTTACCAAACAAAGAGTCTCATTAACAAGTTATTTCTGAAAAGAAAGTTACATTCTCTTGAAATGAATGATGGAGACTCAATCTTAGAACTTGAATTCATTTAATCTAATTGTTGGGTAGTTGCAATCAATTAATAAAATAATTGATGAGGACGACAAGTTTATTCTCTTATTACGTTCATTGTCTAAATCTTGGGATAATCTTATTCTTGTACGATGAGTGGTTTTTTTTTTAGATGCTTTGAAGTTGGATGCCCTTGTAGGCACTCTACTTTCAGAGGAAATGAGAAGGACTTTAGAGGGGTGTAAAGATGCATTGCATGTACGAGGTAGATCTCAAGAGAAAGGTAAGGACAAAAGGAATGGTGAAATTGAAAATTCTAAGGATCATTCTAAGTCTAAGGGAAGGTTTAAAATGCCTGGTAAGAGTATATTGAGGTGTTGTAATTGTGGCAAGAAAGGGTATCTCAAAAGGAATGTAAGAATAAAAAGAAAACTTATGATGATTCCTCTACAGATAAGTCCTCTAGTGATGAAGCTACTGACGCTTTTATTATTTCTACTAATATGACTTACGATGACTCTTCGTTAATACATTCAGGTACATCCTACCACACGACTCTTCACAAGGAGCAGTTTTTAGCTTATTTAGCTTATGATGGTTGGGAAATTTTCCTCAGAGATACTAGAACATGAAAAAATTATAGGCCGAGGAGAGGTAAAATTGGTTTTTAATGATGGAAGGGTTAAAACCCTCAAAGATGTATTGCACATCTCTGGTTTAGCTAGAAATTTATTTTTTCTATCTAAAATGAATGATTCAGGGATGCATGTTAATTTTGAAAAGAGTGGTTATAAGTTAACTAGAGGAAATTTGGTTTTAGCTAAGGGTGATAGGTTTGGCACCCTATTTAGACTTGATGCTTCTACTTTCTGTAACTCTATTAATTTAACTGATAACTTTGTATCATGTAAGTTATGGCACCACAAGATGGGTCATATTGGTGAAAAGGGTCTCAAGAGTACCCTCATAAAAAAAGGTTGTTGGTTTGTCAGGTTACTATGGTGATTTTGATTTTTGTGAACACTGCGTGCATTGAAAGCAACATAGAGTATCTTGTAAGTCTAGAAGTACTAGAGATAAACAAGTTTAGTAGCTAATTCATAGTGATGTCTTTGGTCCTAATTCCTTAAGGGCAACGCCTGTGGTGATGAGGACACCGATGAAGAGGATATGGGAGAAAAATTTGAAGAAGACATAGAGGATTATTCAAAGAGTATAGTGGGTCATAGTGTCAAAGGGAAGGGGAATATGAAGGGGAAAATGTCCAAAAAAATGAAACTTAAGAAGAAGATTGAGGACTCAGACTCTGAGTTTGACATTGAAGACATCAAAACAAAAGATGAGGGTACTAACCCTAGAAAAAACAAGAGAAAAATCCCCTTCATCAAGGAGAATAAACTTGAAGCTATGAAGGGTAACAGTAAAAAAATTAATAAGGGCCTCTTTGTTTAGGAGGAGGAGGTTTACATTGTAAACCCTGTCAAGAGAAAGAAGAAGAAAAATGCTACCAAAGATATTGAGAAAAAAGAGGAGGTTCAGGGTATGGAGGAGGATAACAAGATTATCACTGGCAATATGGATAAAGATACTACTCCTCACAAGAAGTAGACTGACAGTGTGGATACCACCCAGGTGAGAGAAAAACCTGTCAGCAAGAATGATGGTATTAATATCGGGTAGGATCAAAAGGATAATATCCTTTCTTTTGGTAAATTTCTAGTGACCATTTCTCAAGATAATGAAGTTATGAAGGCTGACCTCAAAGAACATGGCGAGATTGTGAACATGATAAAGAAGGATGCCTTTGGTGATAAACCTATGGCTACCTGCTTGAATGAATGGATGGAAGCTGTTCGAAAAGGGGAGGCCTTTGGGGAGCTTGGTAGTACTATGCTTGAACTAAAAGACAAACTAAACAACATTAGCAAATATTATGAAAGCAGTCGGCATGAGGACATAATTAATACCCTTGAGAAAAAAGTTGAAAAGCTGGAGACCACACTTAAGAAGATCAGTGATCAGAGTTTCCACATCCTTAAAGCTTCTGCGGACCATAGAAAGAAGTTGTTGGAGAAGCTTGAGAGAAACAAGGGAGAGGAAATTAAAGAGACCAACGAGAGCATGGGGTCTAGGATTATAACACGTTCTAGCACTAAGAAGAAAGATGCGAACCTGGAAGACCTGAAAGTCTCTGTGGGCAATTGGAGCTCTTAGTCGCTCAGGCTAAAGAGCTGAAGGATACGTGCTATTTTCTATCTTTTCCTTTTTTTGCTATCTTTTTTTGCTGTTGGGCTCCTTTGTGTTGTCTTTCCCTGTTTTTCTTTGTAAGGTCGAGGGCCCCTATTCTTTTTGTGTCTTGTTCTTCCTCTTGGATTGATTAATAGTGTCATTCTTCTGATCATTTTGTACAAGGTTTTGGGACCTTTCAAATCCTATTTTTACTTAATCAGAACAAGTTGTGCATGTATGATTATTTGGACATAAAAAGGCTTTTCCATTTCAAAATATCTTTGACTAATTATAATTTAAGGATACATATCTACAAATTTGTCAAAAATTGTGTTTGAGGTAAATCCAAAAAATGTTTTGGATGTGGCTCATAGATTTGACTACCAATCCTCCTTACAACATCTCATTGATTAGGAGAGACTTGTGTGTTAGTCTTCCAAAATTCTTTGATTAAGGATCTCAAATCTTCAACAATTGCTTTATTTTTTTATGGTAGACTACTAGAAAATGCTCTTAACTCATTACTATTTGGATCCTCCACTCTTTGATACCCTCCCACAACTCTCATTATAGACTTTCTGCCTATTTTCAATGCTTTACGTGTCTTTCTAATGAGGCAATATTTCTTGGTTTGAGTGTCTACTATTGTTGATGTAAGTACATATCATGTGACATTACTATATTTCATGTGTGATGTAAAACCCACACTCTCATATGCACTCATTAGGATCTTTAAAATATATTTATCACTTGACTCGTGCATCGTTCTTAGCCCACAAATCTTCTTAATGAGCCTAAATTACAGATTTCTCATCATTTAAAAAAATATTTGACATCTTCTAGTCTAATTAAAATTCTCAAAATATAATCTCCATTTTTGGTTAGTATATCTTTAACAAGAACCCTTGGGAATCTTATCAACCATTGGTTTCAAATTATTATTATTATCAATATCATTCGAATACTTTGGCTTTATATGCAAAATTCTAGGAGGTGTTCTTAAATATTGAGTTGTCTCAACATAAGGAATGTCAATGACATTAGGGATGGATTGTGTACCTGCAACTAGAGATGATGTACCTTAAAGTTGAGATGTAAAGATGGTGTACCTTCAACTTGAGATATGGAATATAGACCCCCTCTAACTTTAGATGTTGTAAATAATGTACTTTCAACTTGATGTTGTAAATGAAGTGCATTCAACTTGAGATGTTGAAGATGGTGTGCCTTCAACTTGAGACATCATATATGATGTGCCTGTAACTTCACAATTCAATTGTCTCATTACATGAAGGTCTTGATTTTGTTTCCTTTGTGCTACCATTCAAATCTCTCTACCATTGCATGGATGTTTCATGTTCCTCTTTCATAGGCATGTCCTCTTATGTGATATTCAATTTCCTTATTTCAAGAAGTTTCCTCATTCTTCTCTTTTCTTTTCATTCTCAACTTCAAGCTCTTTTTGTGTTGGAATCTATGGTTATTTCCTCAGCATGATGATGATTTCTACATGTATGCACAAGTAAGAAATAGAGATTAGTGTAGAAAATATGATGCATGCCATATATATCATAGGTCAAATAGCATTAATCGACAAACCTACACTCTTAGCAAAATTGGAGAGAAGAGAGGAGAGAGAAAGGGATGGATGGAGGGAGACAGTCACACATCTAGACCTAAACCATATAATCATAAAACCTAAACCTTATAACCATAAACCCAAAACCCTGTAACTAATATCAAACTTCCAATAAAACTCTCTTTCCCCTCCCTACCTCTCTCTACCCCTAAACACTAAGCCCTAAACCCTATACTAGTATCTAAAGCCTAAACCCTAATCTCTAAATCATAAACCCTATACTAGACCCTGAAAAACCATCTCTATATTCCCCACTCTCTCTAAACCCCTAAACCCTATATACTAGTCACTAAACCCCCCCTCTCTCTCTCTCCATGGAGAGGTTCATTTTATATCTTGTTTACTTTATTTTGTATCAGATTTACTTTATTTTTTTTATCTTGTTTATTTTATTGTGTGTCTGCATGTGTGTGTGTGTGTGTGTGTGTGTGTGTGTCATAGAGAGAGCTGTTCATTTTATATCTCGTTTACCTTTTTGTAACTCATTTACTTCATTATGTGTGGGTGTCATAGAGAGAGGGAGATATGTTTATTTTGTATCTTGTTTACTTTTTTTTTTAATTTCATTTACTTCATTTTGTGTGTGTGTGTGTGTGTGTGTGTGTGTGTGTGTGTGTGAGAGAGAGAGAGAGAGAGAGAGAGAGAGAGAGAGAGAGAGTAATTAGTAATTTAGAAAACACCAAGCCTTAGGATTCAACTTTTATTGGGAATCCAACCCAAAGGCTTGGACAAGTATTACAGGCCTGAGATATGTTTTTCATAAAAAGGAAAAAAATATCAATTTTGTGTTTGTCCTCCCTGTCATGTTTGTATGTGTTTCAATATAGAAAAAAAAACACCACGGTATTGTTAAGTTCTTTGTTATCTATCTAATCACTTTTTTTTTTTGGATTTTGATTATGTTAAGCTTTTCATCTCTAGTTTCTTTTGTCAGTGTCTTCGTTTATTGTCAAAAACCAACATCTAGTGTTTTGGGCATAGATTTTGGCCCATTCATTGAACTTTGAAATAAATTATATTTTTAGAAGCTAGACTCCATTATACACACCTAGAGAAATATTTTAATTTTTTTTTTTTATTAGTTTTCAAAAAATATTAGGTGGGAACACACACAATTTTTTTTTTCAAGATGTATCCACTTCAAAAGTAGTGTAAAAATCCTATATACATCAAAAGGTCAACTAAAAAATTAGGGATAAACTACATGGGGTGAGCTAACCTATCACTAGATAAATTTTTTTTTTTTACAAAAAAAAAATTGACATTTTAGGGGGAGCACATCAGATGCTATGTTATGGTTTTTGGGAAAAAAATTAGGACCACTTTGTGCGCTCCTCCTTTTTGAGACCCCTTAATCTCGACCATTTTCAATACGCTCCTAGTATAACTATAAACCCAACATGATTCCTTACCAAATATTGTGTTGGCCTTGAGATTTAGAATCCTTTGGAAGAAAGTTTAGACATCTAGAATGATATTTCGAAGTGGTTTCTATGGAAATAACAAAACTCTAGGCTAGACTACAAAATATTAAAATATCTAGGTGCAAGGAGGATGTTTGAGGTGGTAATAATAATATTGTGTTTTCAACAATGAACTTTATGAGGAAGTCAATAAGTTATCCACTATATTCTACAATTGGAAAAATATAGATAAAAGATTGTTCGTGGTCTATAAAAATTGAATGAGTTGAAATAAAATACTACAAAATTTGTAAAATTTAGTTAAAAACTCTTTAGGAACCCAACTACTAGTTTATTCATCCATCAATCTAAATAGGGGAAGCATAAAAGAAAGAACAAGTGAAGGGCATGCCAATAGAATGAGAGAAAAGTCTTCAACACACCAACCTAACATCATAGATCTAGATGGTGATACTTTAGAGGGTTCTTTCAAAAGCAAGATAATTTTATCATGAGAAGAAGCCACTAGATGGTTCAAGTATTCAAAATTTGGATGTGCCTTCTTCCCTTCGGTTTTATCCCTCTTTATCAGATGCACTAATTTGTGATGTTCCTTCACATTTATTTTATAGAAGGCACAAGATTGTTCAACTATTCAAAATTTGAATGTCTCTTCTTCCCTCTTGTTTTACCTCTCTTTACTAGTTGGACTAATTTTGTGATGTTCCTTCACATTTATTTTTTAGAAAGGTACAAAATGGTTCTAGTATTTAAAATTTGGATGTGTTTTCTTCCTTTCAGTTTTACCCCTCTTTATTAATTGCACTAATTTTGTGATGTTCCTTCACATTTATTTTATAAAGGTACAAAATGATTCAAAGTATTCAAAATTTTAGCTCATCCAAAAATCATTTTTATCTATTATTGAAACAAAGACTTAAAAAATCAAAAGATAATATCACCCTCAACTAATATAAACTAATGGATGGATTAGGGAGACCAGACTCCTCAACAATGAGGATGAGGAAGATGGGATGGGGGCTAAGGATGAGGAAGGAGATGGGGAGGACGAGGATGAAGGAGCTGCAGAAGTTGAGTTGGAGGAGGTTGACGAAGCTGATCAAGAGGAGAATGAGGAGGAGGAAGAGCAGGGTGAGGACAACAATCTCTCAGACAAGCTCGGGGGTTCAGAAACTGAAAAACTCTACAGGGAGTAGCAAAAATGATTCCACCTCGGCCTCAGATTGATGCTTTGAGCTAAGTTCACTGGGATTTTTTTGTGAATATTATGCTATGGACAGTTTAAGTTTTGCAATAGTTTGTAGGTTTTACTATTTGGTTAGCTTATTGGTTTGAGCCTCACTCGGTCATTTTATTGTTAGAATCTTCTATATGTAATTTTTGGTTCAGAATCAGGAACTTATATGTTATGTTTTCTTATAATTATTAATATATTCTACTCAACTTCAGCCTATTATAAATAAAAAAAAAACAAATATAAACTAATACTGCAAGAAATCAGAACCTTTTTCATACTTATCTAATCAAAACAAATATAAATTAATAGAAAAACTGAAAAAATCCCGAAGCAAACATCAAGGGAAAGAGAACAATGAAAAAAAAGAAAAAAAAAGAAAAGAGAGCGAAGGTTGCAAGGCATACAAGATTAATGTAAGGAAAATGTATATGAAAAGAACAAAATGAAGGCGATGATAACTCGGCACACAAGATGAAGAAACAACCAGGAAGAAGAAAATGAAACAAAGGCCAAGCATAAATACCATGCAAACTTATATGACTTGGACATAACAATTTCCATACAATGGCCATAACTTATACTGCATTTTTCATATTGTTTGGCCTCTCTGTTCATTTTGTACCTGCTTCTTCCCTTCCTTATGCTCATGGAGTCCTCAGAAGGAATAAGTTTTTATTTTCTCCTCCTACTTCTTCTTCTCCCTCTGCAGAATATGATGTCAAATTCTTCACACAGAATTTGGACCATTTCAGCTTCACACCTCAAAGCTATGTCAAATTTCAACAAAAGTATCTCATCAACTCAAAACACTGGGGTGGTGCTTCTTCCAATTCTCCAATCTTTGTGTATACAGGAAATGAAGGATATATTGAATGGTTTACTCAAAACACAGGATTTATGTTTGACATTGCACCTCAATTCAAGGCTCTTCTTGTCTTCATTGAGGTATGTTCTGCTCTTCTCTGTTCTACATATTCCATTTCATTATTGATAGAATCTAGCTGGTAAGAAGGGCAGTCATTAAATCTATAGAAAAATCAAACAAAACCAACAAACAAAAAAAATACACTATTAAAGATCTTAAAAAATGTACAATATGAATTCTCCTTTAAAATCTTGGATCTAAATCTTGCTACCCATCATAAGAAATCAAAGATACTAGTTCATATATTGTATATTTCTTGTGATTGATGGATTTTGATTTTAGTTTAAGTTGTTAGTTCAAAATTCTGATAGCTCATTTGAAATTACTCTATCTTCTTTAATAAGATTCAATTATTAGTATGGCTTTTGATGAGTCTTAAACAAATTAAAGGCTATTGTATGTTGTTTAAGTCTGATAGAACAATGGCATGTTAAAGTCTGACAGAACAATTGTATGTTTAAGTCACTAGGGATGGGCTTAGGTTTTTGGTTCGGGTTATGGGTGGGGTTCTTGTTCTATTTGTGGTTTTGTAAGGGGGTTTATTTGAGAGAGGTAATGATATGTATGGGCATCAAAATTATATGGGAGGGACTAGATATAGAGTCACTTTTTGAATTTTCGGACTAGAACCAAAGGTTTTCTCCTTGGCTCTTTCCTACCTGTATGCCTGCCCGAACCAGGAATTGTACATATTTTATATTACTAATAATAATTTGATTTTAGTAGCACTTGCCACTTTTATTTTTATTTTTAAAAACATTGACATGTTGATCAGCTCATAAAAATCTATCTGAGGAAACCTATCATAGAATCTAAGGAATGTTTTATTTTCATCTACATAGCAATTACAAAAGCTTTGAAATGTAATTGAGAAAATGAATTGTGAAAACCTATCTGATTCTATTTTACTTTGATTAGCCAAGAAGATCTCAATGTGGGTTTAATTTGATTTCAGCACCGTTACTATGGTGAATCAATGCCATATGGGAGTAAAGATGTAGCTTACAGCAATGCCACCACAATGGGCTATCTGAGTGTCTCTCAAGCTTTAGCTGATTTTGCTATATTGATTACAGATCTCAAAAAGAATTTGACAGCAGAGGATTCACCAGTAGTTGTGTTTGGAGGATCTTATGGTGGAAGTAAGTTTGTTCTAACAATCTTG
>MU223274.1:924566-938033 GCA_018584345.1 Thuja plicata
GGAAATGAAGATCAAACATGACCACAGTTGATTAAAAGTCCACAAGAAAGATGAAGGAAACCCTCTCAAACTCATAATGCATCCTAAAAATGCAAATTAACATGAAGTCTAACAATGCAAGCTACATAAAAATGCAAAGGTGTACTTGCAATAGGGAAACTATAACATAGGAATTCGTGTTCATCATTCATTAGAGAATGTTAAGAAACTTATTTTCATCATTGGGCCATTATTAACAGATATTGAAAAATCACACAATCATCACTAGCCACAAGCACAACTATGACGATATGAATGTGATTTATATCGGAGTGGAATGTGAAAAGATTCTAACATAAGCATCAAAGACATAAAGGCCAAGATGACTTTGATGTTAGCTTACCCAATTTAATGTAGCAAAACCACGCTCGCATCAAGGCATAGATGTCAGGATGACCAGAAGAACGGTTGTGCAAAAACAGTCAAGGATGATGCCTCAAATCTCCTAAGTGTGTCAAGGGAACAACAAGAGAAACTCAAGAGTTTCAAGACCACACCCACAAGAAGAAAGAAACTAAAAACATGCCCCATGCCCCAAGTCCTCTAGCTATGAATCCCAGAGAGACTTATTAGACAAGGGCACTCAACAAAAATCAATAACAGTCAGCACACAAAGAAAAGATCATGACATAGTTCAAACATTAAGTGTTGTGTTTAAAAATTTAAGTGTGTTAACTAATACTGAGTTTTGAGGATAAGGATTGAATGCTTGCAAGTAGGTAAGATCACATGACAAAACTGAGGTAAGACCAAACCGATAAGAGTTGAAAAAAAATCGATCTCAGGGGTTGTATTAAAAAATACAATTGGGGTGGTGTTGAAAAACACCATTTGTGAGATGTCCTAAAGACTAACACATCCAAGAGATTGAAGCTAACATAGTTATGCGCCCTAGACAAAGACAAAGACCAATTCTAGACCAAGGCAACAAGGACAAGGCATGAGGGAGAAAGGCTAAGTGTCAAGGACTTGCGCTAAGAAACAGGGGTGCAAAGGCCTCAAGTAGCGCCCATTTCTAGGTTTTCATCACTTAGATTTTATTACAATGTTTTGCTACCAAGGCGCCTATTTCCAGGTTTTCACCAAGGCACTTTTTCTCTTTTTTTTGAATTTTTGAATTTTTTGATTTTTTTTGTATTTTTGGAATATATAAATTTTTTTTGGAGATACATCAAAGCGCCTAATGCTAGGTTTTCACTACGATGATCATTTTTCAGGATATTTTCCAATTTTTAGAATTTTTGACAATATATCATTTTTTGGATTTTTTCAGGATCAATAATTATGTACAAAGGATGCCCCAGACAGAATGGGCATCATGGATAGAACTTACTTAGGTGCAAGACATTGATAGGATCAGGGAGCTCCTCTCCCTTTGTTGTAGATAGTAAATAAGAACCTGACCCAAAATTTGTTGTAATGATGTAAGGACCAAGCCAATTAGGTTCAAATTTGCCCTTTTGATCTTTATGATGTTGATTCTTGGGATTTTCACGTAGGACAAGATCTCCCACTTGGAATTCTCTAGGGCGAACCTTTGTGTTGAAGGCTTTGGACATGCACTTTTGATAAACCTGCATATGGTCAAATGACCCTTGATGTTTCTCATCTAGAATTTCTAACTCTTGAACTCTCATGGTGCGGTAGTCTTCATTTGTAACTATACCTTTGAGGGAAACTTGAAGTGAAGAAATCTCAACCTCGAAAGGTAACACTGCTTCAGTGCCATATGCAAGGGCAAAAGGAGTAGCCCCAGTACGAGTATGAATACTCATTCAATAGGCCCACAAAGCCAGATTTATCTGTAAGTGCCAATCTCTACCATTCTTATAGACTATTCTATGTAAGATTTTAAGAATGGTTTTGTTTGATGCCTCTACTTGACCATTTCCTTGTGAGAAGTAAATGGAGGACTAATGTTGTTTAATCTTTAATTTCTTGCAGAGTTGTTTAAGGTCATTATTGTTGAACTAGCCTCCGTTGTTAGTGATAATCTCGGAAGGCACTCCATATCAACAGATGATATGGTTCAAAATGAATATAGAGACTGTCTTGCCCGAGGCAACAGAAAGTGGGACAACTTCTACCCATTTAGTGAAGTAATCAGTAGTAGTGATAATAAACTTGTGTCCACCTGATGAGTTGGGATGAATCTGCCCTACAAGATCAAAGGCCTAGCGCTGAAATGGCCAATGAGATATAGAAGGAATGAGCTCCCTACCTAAAGCATGTATCAGGTTACCATGTTTTTGACACTTTTCTCATGAATTTGCAAAAGCTATTGCATCAATCTGCATCATAGGCCAATAGTACCCCACCCTAAGAAACCTCCGGGCCATGGCAAGACCATTGGAATGTCCCCCACAGATGCCCTCATGAATGTCAACTAACGCTCGGTCAGATTCTTCCTTTTCTAAGCATCTAAGAAGTGTTCCATCTAGACCCCTCCTATACAAATCACCAGAGATAATGGAATAGCGAGAGGCATTTTGGGTAAGGTTTGTGCCATCACGAAGGTATGAGTAAATGACACCATAACGGGATGACTCATGACTAACAAGGGTACAAATGACATAGCTTTCTTGGGAGTCATAGATAGGGTGATGTAGCTCTTCCACTAGGAATTCAAATCTAGATTCATGTTGCTCTAACTGAAGGGGTGAAGCAAGTGTAGCCATAGCGTCAACTAATTTATTTTCTTCTTTAGGGATTTGCTGAAATGTGACAAATGTGAAGTATCATTTCAAGGAATCAACCATTTTCTTATAAGGTACCATTTTCTCATGTTTTGTTTAATATTCATCATTAACTTGGTTGATTATCAGTTGTGAATCCCCATAGATGTGTAACTCTGTGATTGTTCATTCTATGGCCATCTTAAGTCCATTTGTTAAAGCTTCATACTCAGCAATGTTGTTTGTACATGGGAACAATAATTTATAAGACTTAGGGATTGTGTACCCATGAGGAGAAACAAACAACACATCAGCTCCTAAACCATTTTGCATAAAGGATCCATCAAAGAACATCTTCCATGTTCTTTCAGTCATATACATGAGGTGCTCATCTGGGAAGTAAACTTGAATAGGTGCATTATCTTGTATTGGGAAGTAAGCCAATTGATCTTCTATGGCTTGTCCTTTAATTGCTTTACACTCAATGTACTCTATGTCAAATTTTGAAAGTATCATCATCCATTTAGCAAGTCTACCTTTGAGGGAAGCCTTACCTAGAAAATGCTTGAGTGGATCTATTTTTGCTATGAAGTGTATAGTGTGCGCAAGCATGTAATGTCGCAACTTTTGGGAAGCAAACATAACTGCAAGGCAAGATTTATCAATGCTGGTGTAGTTAACCTCATATGAAACAAGAGTGTGACTAATATAGTTGTATGCCTGTCTCCTTCATGATTCGTGGTTCCCAAGCTTTCCAAAGGAGGGGGTTAGTAGCAATGGTTTTACAATGATAGAAATCAAGTACAGAAGAACTACTAAAATGAATAACTTAAAACGTAACCAATAAAATGTACAAGCAATGAAAGGAAAACAAATGAATGAAAACCCCAAAGTTCTTGAAGCTTCTATTGTCTCTCTCTACTCCTTCCAAAATGCTATTTTTGATGCTCAGTATTGGTGTGGGCAGCGTCTATGACTTGAGAAGCGTCGAGAATTTGAAATTAGAAATGTGTGTCTGATCGCAAGATGACTTGAATGCTAGAACCAAACTGACCTAGTAATGGTGCACGAGAGCTTGAAATCTTGGATCCTTCAAATGGTTATGAAGGGTTTATTATGTAGGAATTGGGGATGATATGAACGGTTGAGATCAATCCTAGAGATAGGGAGATGAACGGTTGAGATCAAAGGGAACTGGAGAAGCCATCAGTAAACTCCACCTCTTCAATTGGTAAAGAGGAGCTAGATTTTGGTTGACTGAAGAGATAATTGTGAGTAACCTTTTAGAACTTAAGAGGTGGGTGGAGTTACCCATGTGGATTGGAGAGATGGGTGGAGTAACCCATGTGATCTGATTGGAGTTATCTCTTCGAAGATAAATGAGTATTTAATTCATTTATTTAATTAATGTTTTCAACATGTGAGATAATTGAATTCTTTTTTATTTAGAATTGCCTTATTTGATGAGATTTAAATTAATTTAATTGGAAAAATTTAATTAGTAAGTTTAAATATTTGAATTTAAACTATAGGAAATTGAATTTAATTAATTAATTATTGGTAATTAATCAATTAAGGTTAATTAAATAAATAAAATTAATTATTAAATTAATTTTGGGAATTTGATTAGATGATTTGGGGAATGAATTTAGAATAAAATAGATGATTAGTTAACGATTAAAAAACAATTAATTAATAGATGAAAATTAGTGTTTTTAATGTAAAGTCGCAAGCCTGTCCATTTCTAGGTGTCTACATTTGCCCCTCTTTGATGTGATGTGACTTGTCCCAGTGTGTCAAAGATTCTTTGATTTTGATCTTGCCCCGGCGATAGTAGGTGTATTTATGCCCCCTCAACAAATTTGAGTGAAAAGTCTCGACATGAGCGTTAATTTGTTGAAACTGCAATTTTTGAATCTGGCTAGCTAACTGATTTGAAAAATGCCTTATATCACCTCTGATGTTGACTGTCAACATTTTCGGGGACCGGGAAGAAAAATCAGACCTCATAGAGAAATTAGGGTTTCTGGAAATCCCTATAAGTAGCCAAGAGAGCCATTCATTTGTCACATTGCCTTCTTGGAGCTCTTTAAAAAATGGTGAGTGTTTCTTTAGTTTTCTCTTCTTTTCCTCTTGTTTTCTTGCGATGACGGGCCTTCCTGGAGTTACTCACATATCTGACTGGGTCCGGATGTATCAGAGGCCAGCTGGCACAGGACATCCGGTGAGTTTTTGTGCTTTGCATGTCATTAATGCCTTTGTTTATTGCTTTGAAAAAATTTTGATTTTTGAATTTCTGCATATGGTGCCGCAATCGTTTGCGATTTTGCCACAATTGCTAGCTTAGTGCTGCATTTGATAAGATTATCACACTGGTATTGTTTTCATGCCTCAATTGAAATTTACTTACTGCAATTGACTATTATGTTTCACAATCGCATAAGTGGACCGCAAATGTAGGGTTTATTACCACAATCACTTTTTGTAACTGTTAGCCTGATTTCCTTTTCTCATTTTTGCATATGTTGGTTTTTGACACTTCCCTGTATGAATGATGCTGACATATTTCTATTTTATTGATGTGTGCAGTTCACCGGGAGGATTCTGCACTGTTGGGAGTCCAGACCGGCGGGTCTTGTTTATAGGTTCCAGCTCTCTGAGGATGAGAGGTCAGTTCTTAGGGACTTAGGGTTATATTGGATCTGTTACATGCCAGAGATCACGATCAACAGGGGTCTGATCTCAGCTCTTGTAGAGCGATGGCATTCGGAGACATGCACTTTCTGGTTACCTACTGGAGAGTGTACTGTTACATTGGAGGATGTGTACTACATCCTTTAGCTTCCGATCCAGGGTGCACTTATGGAGTATGCCACCTGACCTAGTGTTGTTGCTTTGATGGAGCTTTCTAGATTTCCCCAGGATCAGCTTGGTTTATCTAGTGCTGATGATATTCCATGGTTCTGATTTGGCTTGGGCCTCGATAGGTTGTCCAATCTACTAGGTAGTTTGATTTGTGCAATCTTATGCCCTGATCGTCGGTAGCATGGATTTTCTATCATCTTTGGTTCTGTGTTGCAGAGTATGGTCCGGGATCGTACTATTTATGCATGGGGGCCATGCATGTTAGCTCATATGCACTTTCACATGTTCTATGAAACTTACCTTAATGGTAAGTCCCTCGATTGTGGTGCTACCTTCCTGCAGATATGGGCATGGGAGCACATTGTTGTATGTCATCCTATTGGTACACGTGCTCTGCCTGCAGATAGACCATATTTTTTCATGTATGATGGAGCCATCATTTAGACTCACATGGGTCATCTGTTGTATTGGCATCAATAGTTAGACATGATGCCCTATTTTATTTGGAGGTCGTATAGATATTTCCCTATGTGGGATGGAGAGGACATCCATCTTCCTTTTTTCCATCATCAGAGATACCTGATTGGTTGTGTGACAGACCATGTACATATGACTGACTTTCACAACACCGACGGGGTATTGCAATAGTTTGGTGAGTGGAAGAATGTGTCTGACTTGTATGCATATTTTTCTTGTAGGTCAAGGGACTCTACCATCTAGGGTGGTGTTGTGTCACTTGATGCTGCCCGTACTGAGTTTGTAGGTTTACTTCTTGTTGCGTGGACATGGTGATTGACTATTGTAGATGCAGGTTGGTTTCATTTTTTTACACCCCTTTTATTCAGTTTCCTTACAGCTCTTTAGTCTATCTTCTCTATGATACGTTGCCTTCATCTGATGTGGTACTAATATTGGAATTTGATCTTTTGCAGGCACTACTCTGTAGTATGATGCTTATTGGGCATAGACCCGACCAGTTGCACTTACAGATGTCTCTCATCCTGTTGCTAGGACTCTCATGAGGAGGCACTGTCAGATACGACAAGGAAGGGGTGGTCGGGATGGAGGGAGGGATGGTGGTCGTGACAGAGGGAGGGTTGGAGGCCGAGATGATGGACGGGACAAAGGTAGAGATGGAGGACAGGGGAAGGGAGATGATTCTGGTCCTGGGGGTGCAAGTGGTGGAGTCTGGATGAGAGGTGGATGTACTAGTGGCCGTACTAGTACTCAGAGAGTTGGTTTGAGTGTTTTTTTGGAGGACGAGGAGGCAATGGAGGAGGAGGCACCCCAGTTAGTTTGGAGAGTACATCGGCGTACTGGTGTTGTTTTGGCACCAAGCATGGAGGATAGGGTGGTTGTAGAGGATGTGGATATTAAGATAGGGGACATAGATGTGGAGGCCTTGGATGAGTAGAGTGCAGGTATGAGCTCTTCTACTAGCAGTGGCAGTACCGACAGTAATACTGGGGAGAGTGAGGATGACTCTTGGGTGGTGAGGGAGAGGGGAGATGAGGGATTGGGGGACAAGGCCAAAGAGGGAGATATGGATGTGGCCATGGGAGGTATGGAGGTGGATCCCTTAGAGTTGGAGCGGCTTACTCAGCAGGTACATGATTTATAGGCCAGACTTGGTTCTTCTGATGCCCGTGCTATCACTTTGGAGGCTAGGGCTACAATAGCTCAGGCTAGAGAGTGATAGGCTCGAGCTAAGGTCCATTCATTTATTGATAGTTTACAAGATGCTTCACATCAAGATGTTTTGGACTGTTACTATAGATCTAGGTGTGATGCTCAGAGAGAGATTGAGTATTGGAGACACCACTATGAGGGTGCAGTTCCTGCTGATCAGAGGGTTCCCAGCTACACAGCCTCTTAGAGATCTAGTAGGGCTCAGAGATCATAGAGTAGTGGTGTTGGAGCTCCTGGTTCATCATAGAGAACTACTACTAATATGCCACCCCCTCATCCACCTCCTGGTGAGGGTGGGGGTAGCACATGCTGATTTTTGATGCTTCTCATTTTTTGTATCATGTACCATTTTTGTAGTGACGATCATGTGATATACTCTGAGTAGTATCCATTTTTGTATCCCGACATACTGATATTTATTGATATAGATGTTGATAACCTTCCTTTGTTTAGACTTAAGACCATTCATTGTACTCAGATATTTTGATTTATATGAGATGCAACTAGTGTTTTTGATATGATGTGCATTTCTTTACTCGCTATATGTATGATTCTACATGATTTGGTTTAAGTGATGAAAAATGTATATGCAATATGATTCTAATATTCAGACTCGAAGATGTATGATTTACTTTTCCTATGATACTGACATATTTATGCAAGATGGTGGAAATGAAATGCATGTTTATATGAGATGTTTATGGATGTATGTGATTTATGATTTACCATGTATGCAACTACTATGTTGTTTTCAATTTTTTGATACATTTAAATGGAATGAATGCAATCTATTATGCATAAAATATCTGAGTAATGCATGTGTTAATTAGAAAGAAGTTAGTTTGGATAGATGTTCTCTGGGATTGATCTAATAGACATGGAATGGTAGAAAGGATTTTTTTCTTTTTTGATAGATATGAATTGATAGAAAGGATGAGTGTCCCAAGCCGATGCCCATGTTTCTAATATTTGTCATCATTGCATCTTTTTTTTTGTTTTTTGAAATTTTGAAGAGCGTCCAATGCATCCAGATCACATACCACCTGGATACCGCCATGACCTCTTGATAAGTGAAAGGAGTAGAGAGATTGAATCAAAAGAGAACCTAGTGCACCCAAATATTGACCATCTAGGTTCAGCTATTTTCCCTGTTTGAAAAGAAAGAGAGTCAAAAGAACCTAGATATTGACCATCTGGATACCACTTCGTCCTCTGAATTAACTAAAAAAAGGAAACCAAGATAGGACTCCTAAGCACACAGAGTCCATTCAGATAACACCGCAAGCTCTTGATTCTGTAAAGAAAAGCAAAAGAAAACAAGATAGAATTCCTATGCCCCTAGAGTCCATATGGATAGCATCGTGAGCTCTTGATTGCCAAATAAAACAAAAGACCATAGAAACCAAGATAGAAATCCAATGCACTCAGAGTCCATCTGAATAGTGCCACGAGCTCTTGATTCTATAAACCAAACAAGCAAATAAAAGAGAAGGAATGTCCAATTCTTTCCCAGGGTTAAGCTCAGATCGTGGAATTGCGTGGCTACTAGATAAGTGACAGTGCCTACTGTATTTATCCTAAATCATCATGGCCCTGAAATCAAAGTGAACATTCAACAGATAGTAATCAAAGAAAATAAGTCATGATCGACCTCCATGACCTCTTGATAAGAAGGAGTAGAGAGATTGAATAGAAAGAGAACTTAGAGCACCCAAATATTGACCATCTGGGTTCATCTTTGTTCCTTGTTTGAAAAGAAAGAGAGCCAAAAGCATCCAAATATTGACCATCTGGATACCACTTTGTCCTCTAAATAAAATGGAAAAATGGAAACCAAGATAGATCTCCTATGCATCCAAAGTCCTTCTAGATAACACCGTGAGCTCTTGATTCTGTAAAGGAAAGCCAATGCAAACAAGATAGAACTCCTAAGCCCCTAGAGTCCATCTGGATAGCATCGCAAGATCTTGATTGTAAAAAATAAAAGAAAAGACCATAGAAACCAAGATAGAACTCCTACGGACCCAGAGTCCATCTGGGTAGCATCGCGAGCTCTTGATTCTATAAACCAAACAAGAAAATAAAAGAGAAGGAATGTCCAAATCTTTCCCAGGGTTAAGCTTAGATTGTGGAATTGCGTGGCTGCCAGATAAGTGACAGTGCCTACCGCATTTATCCTAAATCATCATGGCCCTGAAATCAAAGTGAACATTCAACAAACAAAAATCAAAGAAAATAAGTCATGATCTATCATAGCTACTCTCCTCACATGGTTCTGGAGTAGCGTAAGAACATAACCGTGAAATACAGACTGACATCTGACCGACTGACTGACCTAGTCAACATTTTTTGGATGGTTCCTTGATGCAATTGGATTCTCTTGATTGGATTGACTCTTTAGATAGGCTTGATTGCTTGAGTGTATCTGGTTTCAGTAATAGATGACTCATATAAGACTGAGTTGTCTGGTTTGAGCGTATCCATCACTATGTAAGATGATTGATATGATTTGATTGATTGATTTGATCATGTTGGCAGCTGATCAAGCTGTGTTAGATGGGCCCAATGCTAATTCGCAAAGCTCATGATTGTGACAATTGATAGATTGGCTTGGTTGCCAAATACTTGCTGATTGATTTGATATATTGATAAAGCTATGTCAGATGAGCCCAATGATGATTCACAAAGCTCATGATTGTGACATTGATTGATTGGTCATGATCGCCCTTTGCTCTCTTGATAACCGAGTTGGATTTATTGCTTGGGATAATTTTTGATTGTTTTTATGAAGATTGATTTTCTTAGAACATTTTTTTATCTTTTTAGGATTTTTGATGAGTTTTCTGATTGTTTTGGATTTTTTTAGGACATTTAGAATCGCCCCCCTAGTTTGGTGGACCAGTATTAACCATGGGTAAGTGCTGGCACTCAAAGGGGATTGTGCTTCTAGATATAACTTGGGTAGTCAGTCTTTCATTCGAAGTGTGCTCAAGCTTTTGATCTTGGAGTTCATTGATGGTGAAGCTGGATTTGAACACTTGGCGCATGTTTGCTAGGTTTTCACTAAGAGAGCGATTTTGCTTCTCTTTACTTTTTTGCTTTTTTTGATTTTTTTTGTTGTCACCAAGGCACCTGTTTGCGAGGTTTTCACCAAGGTAACATTTTGTATTTTCTAATTTTTTTGGTATTTTCTGGATATGTAGATAGGTGCCTTAACCAAAGAGACCTCAAGGGTAGAACCTCTTGAGGTGTATGTTGTTGATGTATCCAAGGAGTTGATCTCCTTCTGCTGTCGCGAGTATGAATGCCCCACTTTGGGTCGAGCTGACAATGACATAGGGTCCTAGCCAGTTAGGCTTGAACTTTCTAGGTTTGACTTTCTCTGCTTGGTTCTTTTAATTTTCCATGAGGACGAGGTCTCCTACCTCAAATGTTTGTGACCTCACCTTCTTATGATAGTTCCTTCTAAGGCGATTTTGGTAGCCTTGTAAGTGGTTGAAAGCATGTTGTTCAAATTCCCTAATTTTTGGGAGAGTGATAGTGTTGGATTGTATCAACTTGCGTAAAGATGATTCTATTGGCTCTCCTAATGGTGTGAAATCTCATTGCTGGAATTGAAACCATGGTTTGCATTGAGTCTGTTGTTGACTGTTTGACACAGCGGCCACTTGGATAGGGGGAGGTTGGTTTTTAGTGTATGATTGATGAGTGGGCCCTGTGGGTTGTTGGTTGGCCATAGGTGTGCCTTGCAGTGACACCTTGGGTTGTGCATTGTTGACTATCTCCACATCAATGACACCATCATTGGTGACATTCTTATTTTTTTTCCACCACTTAGCATTGTCCATTGCATTTTTGTTTGTATTTGTTTATGTTGGATCTGCAAGGATTCCTCATTTGACTAAGTTCTTCTCACAATGAACTCCTCATTCGATGAGTTGTGTGAAGTTCAGAGCTAACTGCAATTCTATTGTGAATGACATGTCTGGGATCAGGTTGTCAATGAACATGACTATTAGATCTTGTTCAGGCACATCATATGTTATCCAGTTTGCGGTATTCATCCATCTCTATAGGAACTTCACAAAATACTCTCCATCCTTCTGTTTGATATCGCAAAGGTCCTTGATACTGACCTTGCGCTCGATGTTATGATGGAAGTGAGCAATGAAATTTTTATCTAGTTCACCCCAAGACTAAATTCCATGAGGTAGATGTGAGAACCATTCCATTGCTAGTCCGGCCAAGCTTTGTGGGAACAGTCACATTAAATATGTCTCGTCATGTGCGACTTCGACACAACTAGCAAAAAAATCTTGAATATCTTCAATAGGGTTGGTACTACCCCTATATTTGTCGACTTTTAGTACTGAGAAGTGAGTTGGGAATGGAGACATGTGAAGAGAATGGTCAAAGGGGTATGGGTATAAATCCTTTGCGGTGTAGGATTTGGTTTGCCCCTGATTTTTAATATCCATCATTTGGGTTTGAAGGGTTTGAATTTGTTGCATCAACATGTCCATTTGATACTGAGCCTGATGTGTGATGATGTTCCTCTGTGCTGTAGTAGGTATGAGGCTGCGCCTCTACGTCCCTTGAGTAGGAACATAAGATTTCATCCTGGGGACTTGATATTGATTTCCCATTGTATGATTTTGAAATGGGGGCACATGAGTAGCCCATGGTGGGTTTTGATGCATTTGTTGTTGTTGAAACTATGGTTGATACTACTAGGGTTGATATTGTTGTTGCTGATGTTGGAATAGTGGCAACTGAAGATGGGTTTGTTGTTGTTGGGGTTGGATTTGAGGCAATTGAAGCTGGGGTTGCTATTGTTGGGGTTGGAATTGTGGCAACTAAAGCTAGGGTTGGATTTTAGGCAACTGAAGCTGGGGTTACTATTACTGAGGTGGGATTTGTTTTGGAATGGGCAAAGGTGTAGCCTTGGGTGGGCATTGACTATAATTCGTACCTACAGAGACAGATCCCTGCGAGCATGAGGGGTTGATCCCAAGACTAGTAGGAATTGACTGCAGTAGCAGCATAGTTTCAGATCTGCTGGTATTTTGTGGGATGGAAGGCATAGCATGAGAACTTGATTGTCCAGGCTATGAGACCGAAGGTGGAGGCATACTAGTGACCATGGGTGCACTTAGTTGCAAGCCTGTCATGCTTTGAGTGGAAGATGTGCTTTCTTGGTTTGTGCAATTGGTTTGATTGGATATCGTCTATGCCAATGTGAGTGTTACCAATGGTGGGAAGATTTGAGACACAATAGGTAGTATCTGAGAGGACTGAGTACTGTTTTGACCTGTGAGAGGGTTTTCGGGCCATATGGTTGATACACTAAATTCAGTGGGGAGTTTGACTCCCTTCTTTATCAGCATGGCTAAGTAACATTTGGGATTCCTCTCTATAATAGTGTCAACTACTTGTGTGGAATAAGCATCCTTCTCAACATCTTAATCTCTGCTTCTGTGACATTTTGGAAAAAAGCTAACCCACGGGGTTGTTCAAAGAATATAGCAGAACTGGTATTTATGAAAGGATCGTTCTCTTTCTCTATTTCCCAAGTGGGGAATCTGTTGATATATGACTCATCAGGTTGTGTTCTAGCCTTCGACCTTGTGTAATGCCCTCAATGAGGTGTTTGAGACATAGTGTGGTCTAGATTTTGTAACTAAAACAAGTGATATAAAGCAAACAAAAAAGGATAAACTTTCTAAGGAAGTTTGAGTTATGTTTTGGACAAGGGTAATTCTAGGGACAGATGTTGATATATCTTGATCTCAAAGTGGTGATGTTGTAAAAGATAAGATTTTTCAACCTTTTCCTGGGACAAAGTCACTTGATAAAGATAATGATGATGTTTGATATGATGAGATCAAGATATTTTGAGTCTAAGCTTTCAAACTAACAAAGTTTTAGACAATAATCATTCTTTTTAGAGAATGAATTATCTTTAATGTTTAGAGATTCACACAATGTTCTTCACATTTTTTGGGATAGATACTGGTCTTGGATACAAAATGAAGAGTTTTTGATTATGGTAAAAGCAGGTTTTGAAGGGAACCCCGAAACCCTTTAACAAAGCAAAGAAAGGACAGGCATCAAAGCCCAAAGAGCAACAGACTATCCCAAAAAGGGGAACAATCAACAGTGGGTCAAAACCCAGATTTGACAACAATTACATAGAAGA